>JAHFWF010000157.1:0-192706 GCA_022545495.1 Chrysanthemum lavandulifolium
CAATATCGGTCTTTGTCGGTATTGTGTCTTGTAGAACGCTCGTTTGCATACGAGAGGCGAGAAAATCATATTGAATAATATCTCCCGCTAAAAGGATACCAAGACCACTCAACTTGATTGGGAGAATGGCTAGTCGCCACTGCTAATCACCAAACCCCGACCCTGAAGCAATAACAATCTTCTCCAAGGAGGCACGTAACGTCTGATCAAACTGAATATGGGCCTTCAGTAAATACAAAGGGGAAATATCCTCAAAGAATAAGATAATTTTGCAACCCCAGCACAAGTACGAAGAAGGAGGAGCTCACATTGGGGATCATTGAGTTTATAGATTGCCACCATTAAAGAGATGGTTTTAGATACCCTTTTCAAAGCTAAATCCCGACAAAAACTTTCATCCAAACTAAGCGAACCACTAAGAAGTTTGACACCGCTGAGCGGCGAGATATTTATAGGATAACACCCTCCGCCTACTTCTAGGATCCTCATGAGCGAGAAAAGTTCGGTTTATCTACATTAAAAACAAGCCACGTAGCCCGACCATCCGTCTGATGATGTCCGCTTAGCAACCATAAAGGTATCTCCGACGGTAGTACCCTCATCAAGATACCAAGCCAGAAGGTTAAGCTCACAAGACCGATTAATAAATGCGGTACAAAGGGTGCAAAGTTAGGACAAACAACAAAGGACCTAACGGATCTCCTTGTTGGACCCCTTGGCAAGACCAAAGGATAGAGTCATCATAATAAAGCCTAACATGTCAGGCATAACAAAACTCAACCCAAGGAGCAATGGATGGACATCGCACCTTAGCTTCCTGAGGTAAGATGCTCTTGTCGACAAGATTGAAAGCATTCTTAAAATCCACCAAAAGCATAGAAAACCCAACCTTGTTATTATTATTATTATTATTATTATTATTATTTTAAAAAAAAAACATCACTTTCATTAGAAAACAAAACCAATGGATTACAAGAAATTAGTGGGGAGCCTCGAAACAATCCGGGCTCCACACCTTAGCAATAGCAAAACTAATCCCATCAAGATATGAGCAGCAGCGGCCCAATGTCTTGAGTTATAGAGAACTTAGGATCCGCTTAAAGTAAGGTCACGCGTCGTGCCTCAAGTTCTCCTAAGGAGGAAAATGAGAAGGGTGAACCCATATCCAATGTCTCAGACATTTGGCTCCGTATTTGAGTGCGCTTACGTTTTGGCGTCCATCATTTGCGACGACGGCACAAAATCCATCATACTAGTTTTGTGTGAGGGACGACCCGGTCAATCGACATATCGTCCCATACTCCATCCCGAGAATAGAGCAAGATATCTGGCGCCGTAAGACTTGCTCCTTTCTCCACCCAATCCGATGTCGACCTCTTTACGAGTGAGACCCCGGATCGAAAAGATATCAATCAAAGTGTCACGCACTATGTTGTGCCGATGTTTAATACCAATAGTGCCAAGACATGATACAACATGGTCCCGTAAATATCCCCATGAAAACCTTGGAGCAAAGTGAACACGCATCCGAATTGAGAAGAGGGAGCGCTAGCCGATAACATAATACACATCGTAAGTTCGCATCCATAGTCATCGGCCCAACTATCGGGACCACTCGAGCCGATCGAGTATGGTCTTCCATTTGCGATCTCCATGGGCCCTCTGTCTAGCGAGATAAGCGAAGGTGGATTCGACCTCTTTGGTGACACGTCACGGAATATAAATCGCCAATTTCTTCATGAGTTTGGGGCGACAATTTCACAGAGCTACCCAAAAGGTCGGTCTCCATTTTCTCGTTAAAAACATGCGGGGCATCATCAAAGGAAGATCGGTAGCACCAATACCAAGCTGCCAAGAAGTTCGGTCGTAGGTGGCGATTGAGTCTAGAAGCAAGGAAGGCATAGTTCAAAACATCGCCCGGTAGCGCCAAGCCCCCAAATTCAAAGGAAGGTGGCGGTCTCCATTGCCAATTTCCAAACCGGGCCTAGAGGCGGTGACAATTCGCTCCAAAGAGGGAAGTGCTTCATCGAATGAAATCGAGCACGTTCAAAGACACGGGGGACATGTGCGCATAGAAATCTGACTTGGAAATGCCGGCACATGTACGGAGTAGCAACAACTCGCATTGGGGATCATTAAGCTTAGCGGCGGCGTCCATAAGTTCAATGGTTTTAGAAACTCGTTTCAAAACAAACTACTACTAAACTCAAGATCTACACCAGCAAAGCCCACCCAACAATTTTACGCCATGCGGTAAGGCAATATTGGGAGGAAAACACCTTGAGTGCGCTTCAGGGTCTTCCTCGCGGCAAAAACCTCGGTTTATCGGCGTTGAGGTGCAAACCATAACGAGGTTCATCTATCATAATGAGCTCCAAGGCCTTCCCAACTAACGAGTATCTCCAATGATCGTACCATCATCTAGGTACCAAGCTTGAAAGGGAGAGAAAGGAGTCTTTGATCTTGCGAGCCAAAGGATGTAGCACCAACGCATAAAGGAGAGGTCGAGAGGATCACCTTGTTGCACTTGGTGTGACCATAAAGTGTGTTCCCATAGTATAATCAGGTTTGAGGTGGTGTGGCGAATTCAACCAGTGATATGGCAGACAATGGAGGCGAACCTCTTGTAACATAACCTCACGGTCCACCGTTGAAGGCGTTTTGAAATCCACCAACAACATTGAAGACCCGCATCACCTCCCGGTCTTCAACAAGCCGATTCACGGCATGGAGAATAGCTTCCCTCCTCCGAAACCCCGACTCGAGCTGCGGATCATTCAGTATCCATCCAAAGAGTGTCCAATCATGAAGCTCCCACCTGAGACTAAGCGCCTCGAGACCCCCACCGCAATGGGACGGATACCACCACCGGCTTGATCAGCGGCGTGAGAGGAGCACGGCAATATACTCGCCCAAGCCTTAGGACACTTGCCATCAAGAAAAGATTTACCACACAGGAGATGGAATTGATTAACTCATCGGATATAGCCACGTGCAGCCGCTAAAGCAATCAAAGGTGTTGCGCGTAAACCATCTCGACCACAAGATGTCCCGAGGAAGCTCTTAATTATTATTATTATTATTATTTTTTTTTTTTTTTTTTTTTAAACATCACTTTTATTAGAAACAGTAACCATAAGATTACAAGAAATTGGTGGGAGCCTCGAAATAATGCGGGCTCCCACACCTTTAGCAATAGCAAAACTAATCCTATTGAAGATATGAATAGCGACGCGCCCCAATGTCTTGAGTTATAGAGAACATCTGGATCCGCTTAAGTAAGGTCACCTTGTCGGCTCAAGTTCCCCAGGAGAGAAAATGAGAAAGGATGAACCCATATCCAATGTCCGCACATTTAGCTCCGTGCTTGGCGCTTACATTTGCGACATCAATCACCGCGTGACTGGCACAAAATAAATCACACCGGTTTGCGTGAGGGAGGCGACGCGTCAAATCGACACATACATCACGCCTCCATCTCGGGAATAGAGCAAGATATCTGGCGCGCGAGGACTTGCTCCCTTCTCCTCCCAACCCCGATGTCAACCTCTTTCGAGCCGAGACCCGGATCGAGAAGGATATCAACCAAGGTGTCGCACACGCATGTTATGCCGATGTTTAATACCAATAGTACCAAGACACGATACTGACATGGTCCCCATAAATATCCCCACGGAAGACCTTGGAGCAAAGTCGAGCACGACATCTGTCTGAGAGAAAGGGGAACGCTAGCCGATAGCATAATACGCACCAGTAAGTTACGGTATTCATAGTCTATCCCAGCCCGGATATGGGAACCACCTAAGCCGATTCAAGTGTAGTCCTTCTTTGCGACCTCACGAGTGCCATTTGTCGAGGAGATAAGCGAATGTGGATTCACCATTTGGGTAACACGTGTGAAATGTATATCATCAATTTCTTCATGAGTTTGGGGCGCGATCTCATCCGGGTTACTCGAAGGTCAATCTTCATTTCGCATTAAAAGCGCTCAAGGCACGTTCGAAGGAAGGTCCAAAGGTTATAATATCAGAGTGTCTGAGGAGCTTAGTCTCTAGTTTGGCGATTCAGTCTAGACGCAAGGAATGCATAGTTCAAGGCATCCCTTGCCGAATATACACCAAGCCCCCCAAATGTAAAAGGCAGGGTAGCCAGCCTCTATTGCCAATCACCAAATCAAAACCCAGAAACCGTAACAATACATTCCAGAAAGAACACAACGCGCATCAAATGCAACGCGACACGGGCGTTAACCTTTGTGTTTTGTATTAGTTTTTTACAGATTTGCAGGGATCGTGGAATTGCGCCAAAATTGTATTATTTGGTTTCTACTTTGGAGTTGACGTTAACTTATGAGCGTGCTTGAAACCAAATAGGACCAACATATTTTCCCGAGAAGTATCATATTTCTTATATTTTTAGTAAACAAGATAATTTATATATATCTAAATCAAATGTTATGGTTATAGCAAACAAGATAATTTTCGTTTTTTAACAATAACATTTTTTCACACTGCAATGTATATAACCATTAGTCCATTTCCCTTAAAGATTAGGTACGACTTAGGGCTAATTTAATTTTGAAATTAAACAGAAAATAACAACTCGGATATAAAATAACCAACTATAAACTTGATAAGTGAAAAATGTGACAATCCAGGCAATTGGCATGTTATGCAAGTCAATGTAGTTTTAGTTTATAGTTGCAGAAATTATTGACTACTAGTTCCATGTCAGTTGACTTCTCTTATTTTACGATCATGCATTGTATTTGTACTTAACATTATAAAAGAATAAGAAATGCAATAGATTAATGAAAATAGTTAGCATTACTTGGGGCCTGTTTGAGTGCGCGAACTTTTTCGGTACTGTGAACTTTTGTTCTAAAAATAATCTCTCCAAAGCAAGTATCTCCGTTTGGATCATCAACTTGAAAGTTTTTATTTTAAACAAATAGTTAAAATGAAAAGGCGATTCATGAAGTTTTTAAATGTCTATTAGTATTAAAACTTTAAATTACTAATATACCCTCAAACATTTATTTACAATTATAGATTTGTCCTTTTATGTCATTTACATATTATAATTACATTTAACAACTAATTTACCAAACAACGTTATTAAAAAAAGATCGACTTGTAGCTCGTATTAACATCTTTGCGACTTTTCACATACGACTTCACAACATTCTACCATAAAGATACTGTTGGTTTTGCCAAACATACCCTTGATCACGAAATATATTTTACAGGATAATGAAAACCAATATCCTCGTATACTTAAAGTATAAAGTTCTTTTAATTAACAACACCAATGTATATTGTTTACATATTAATATAGCCATTATACTATATAACATTCACTAAAGTATTTTGAGAGCCGACATTGTTCCGAAGTCGTCAAGTGGGAGGTCGGCTCAAGGGAGTGGGACAACTTGGGTGCACTGTGGAGCGCTTGAGTCAACATTATTCACAGTTTCACACACCGAACCGAGCTGAGCTGTCGATTTAAATAGATTATAATATTATTGTTAATGGGTTTCTTAGCGGGTTCTCCACTTATTTACCACTTAATCTCAGAGTTAGCTACATATAGTATACTTGTTTTTCATTATCGATTGTTGATGTTTTATATGAAAACTAGTTCTGAATTTTCATTTGTTTGGCTTGATTTTTTATTCCAAAATCACGCACACACAAGTAGTGCAGGTAAAAAAATTAGACTAGGAATTCATTTTTTGCAAGAAATGTTATTACTTAGGGTTTGTTGATTTAGTTGGTAAAAGTTTAAATTATTTTAGGGATTTTGTTCGAATGATGAGTATAGCGCAGATTATGCTTGATATGTTATTAAATTTAGTTATTAGAATTAATCGAGGTGTTAGGGATTTTGTTTTCTGTTCCTGCATGTGATTTTCAAAATTTTGACTTGCATGTTGTTATTTTGCAGGATTTATTGTTGATATAGGCACAAATCTGGCACACACTAGGGGTGCAGGTAATAAAATTAGACAAGAAATTTATTTTATGCAAAAAATGTGATCACTTAAGGTTTACTAAGCTTAAATTGTTGAATGGGTTTTGATCGGAATTGTGACCAGGGCGTTTGATTATGGTTGCTATGTCACAGTAGTTAGCTAAAAATTTATTGTATTTAGGTTAGATATTATTCTAAGCGCTTGCTATCTTAAATTTGACTTGCATGTTTCTATTTTGTAGGATTTATGGCTGATATGGGTTGCACTTGGCTGGCTATTATTGTTTTGGAAAAACCAGAAGGCATAAGATGCAACTAGTTTCTCTGACCAACTTTGGTTTTGGCGTGACAAAAATGCAACCGTTGTTTGGGGTGATTTGATATTACTTGGCGGTGATTATTCGGTTGCTCATAGTCTCGATTTTGGGGTGCAAAAGCGAAGGCATAAATTGAGCAGTGTTTTGGCGACCAATAAGATATTTTCCCATATTCGATTTGTTTCATAACTTGGTGCCATAAGGTAGAAGTTCCAGTGTTGAAAATGTTTTGTTGATTAATTAAAGCCCAATGCATTGATTCTTGAGGAGTGTAAGTGTGCTTAGTGTAATTTTGAGTTTTGTTATGTTTTATCTTAAGATTATATCAAGCACTCTCAGCGCTTCTTGAGAATGTTAAGATTCTACACTATGGTATGTTGTTGTTGTGTGCAACCAATTCTTGAGAAGTGTGAGACTGTTTGCTATTATCTTAAGCTTTGTTGGGTGTTCCCTCAAGATTATATCTAGCACCCTTAACACTTCTTGAGAATGTTAGGATCCTGTGGTGCGCTTTTGTTGTCCAAGATTTTTTAGAATCGGAAGGGTTAAAAAAGTGATGTGTGCGTATAACCAGCTTTCGTTTGGGTTATCTCTTTGTAGATTTGCTGATAGTTAACGTTTATTTTTACGAAATGATATTTGCTTCATAGTGCTTGCGTGGCTATGATGATTACTAGGGCCAATGACTAATTTTAACAAACGTTATCTTAACTTTTTTAAATTTATGCTTCAGCACATAAAATAATATCGTATATGAACATTTCGCAACAATGCGCGAGTTAAAATCCTTGTTAAATAGATATATCATTGTATTTTATTTGTTAGCAACCTAAATCAGGGTATCAATTGTCATATTAATATGTCAGGCTGTATTTGGGATAAGAGTAGGTTCTTGGTGCGCTCCTCCCTCAAGGCTCGTAATTTTCTCCTTTTATCGGGGTCCTTGAAAGGCAGTAATGAAGTCTTAAATGTTATCAACGTTTACGCTCCCTAGAGTGTTTCGGCTAAACTTGCTTTGTGGAACGACATTGAATCAGTGGTGTTATCCAAAGTGGGTATGTGGGTTATCTTGGGGGATTTTAATGCCGTCCGGTTCCCGGAGGAAAGACGTGGGTCGATTTTTAAAAGCTCTTGTGCTAGGAATTTCAACACTTTTATACACAATTCTGGTTTGTTGGAGTATTCTATGAAAGGGAAAATGTTCATGTATACTCGGGAAATGGGGAGGAAATTGAGTAAGATTGATAGATTGTTGGTTTGCAATAGCTTCTTTTCAAGTGGCACGATCGTGTTTTAGAGCCTTGACGGGTCTTCACTCCGATCATCGCCCAATTTTATTGACCACGGTCTCTAAAACTTTGGTCCGAAACCGTTTAGAGTTTTCAACTCTTGGTTGGCCAAAGACGGGTTTGAAGAAGTAGTGTGTGCGGCGGCTAAGGTAGTTGGTTTTGATGCTCCCCCGGATGTCACGTTACAGAAGAAGTTTGGGCGGATTAGGGATAGTATTTTAAAATGGAAGGAGCATATGCTGATTGCGGATAGTGCTAGCGAGGAGGAAGCTAGAGATGGGATAGCTAAATTGGAAGTTGAGATGGAAAATAGGGACCTTTCGGAGGAAGAAGAATGGATTTACGCTGAAAGTTTAAGGGTGTTAAAGGAGTTGGAAGTAAGCAAACAGGAGGATATCAAGCAAAGATCTCGGGTTAGATGGGCATTAGAAGGGACAAAACTCTAGGTATTTCCATGGCATTGTGAATTGTGAAAAGCGAGTAATGGGATCCCTGGTTTGATGATTCAGGGTGTTGGGTCAATAAACCTGCTTTGATCAAAAAGGAGGTCTTTGGCTTCTTTAAGAAAAGATTTTTGGAGGAATGGCCAGTTCGCCCGAAGCTTCTATGTCGGAATATTAAATGTATTCAGGAGGAGGATGTAGTTTTTTTAACAGAGAGTTTCACGGTCTCTGAAATTAAAGCTGCGGTCTTTGGCTGTGGAGAGGATAGGGCCCCGGGTCCTGATGGGTTTAATATTAGATTTATTAAGAGATTTTGGAATTTATTTGAAAAAGACTTTGTGGATATTATGGAGTCGTTTTTCGAGAATGGAGAAATAAGCGAGGGGTGTGGTTCGTCTTTCATCACTTTGATTCCTAAAAACCGTGATCGTTTAATCTCAGCAATTTAGACCTATTAGTCCGGTTGGTCTCATCGGAAGATTATTTCTAAGGTTCTTTCAATCGCTTCGTGCGTCTTGGGAAGGTGGTTTCCAATTCCCAATCGGCGTTCTTAAATAGAAAACTAGAAGGGGGGTTGAATAGTTTACCAATTAAAAACTTTGTTTTGAAACTTATTGAAAGATCAATTGATATTGATCTTGAGTATGTTAATGAAATATGCAAGCAATATGTAATAAGTAAATAAGGAAAGAAATGATCAAACCACAACAAGTTGTTTATAGTGGTTCGGTCTACAAGGACTCTTTCTCCTTGCCCTACTCCACTCCCCGAGTCTCACACTCGAGAGTTTAACTTCACTAGTCAACAAGCTCCTTTCACCGGCGGAGAAAACCTTTACACTTCGCTTACACTATTTCCGACACTAAGCTAGATGTCGAGTTCTTTCCAAGGGTACAACTACTCCCACACACAATGTATTTTGAGGACTAAAATACTAACCACTCACACTCACAAGATTATGATGGTTTAATACAACAATGAAGTATGAATTAACACTAGATCATACAACACTAAACAAACAAGACTTCCAACTTCTCGTTTGAAGCTTGAATGTGACTTGATCTTCTTTGCTACAAAAGAGATCACTACTATGATATGAAACCGAGTTAGAAAGGTTAGAGAGAAGATATGTATGAGAGTATAATATAAAGGGATGAAAACTACTTGGCTTGGCATTGCTATTTATAGCCAAATGGATGTGAGCGCCTGACGGACCGCTGAACCCTTTAAAGGGTTCCGCCTGTACCAATTTGGTACCACGGTCCGACAAACCAAGATATCAAATCTTGCCAAAGTCAACTCTATCTAAGTGAGATTGTGCAAGATATGAAGAGTACAACCACACAAAATATCTAATAAAATCTTCCAATGATTTCCATGATGCATCACATGATGTCATATATTGTATTTCTATTTTTAGAAATATGCAAGTACTTAAGTAGTGTTTGGTTTTAAGAACCTAACACATTCTAAACACTACTATCATACATAATGATTAGAGTCATATCAAGATGTCACTAATCATAAATGTAAATGCTTGAATGATGAATATATTGTTTGAAAAAGCTTGTTTTAATATCTATTAAACTTGACAAGCTTTAAGCTTTTATACAAATTAAATTTACTTTTGTCGTTAACAAAACTTAGGTAAAGATCAAAATATAAATAACGCTTAATGACGATATTTGTATTAACAATCTCCCTTTTGTTGAGGACAAAATATAAATTTTATTTTATAAAAGATACAAAGTTTGTGCAAGAGTTATAAAATATTAGTTTTAGAACTTGAAAAGAGAATGATAATGCAAGTGTATGATGTTTGACTTATTCGAAAGTCAAAGTATTCACTAGTTGATGCATGATGTTGACTTTTCATAAAGTCAGTATGCGATTGACTTTTAAGAAAAGTCAAGTATTATCAATGATGTATCCTGCTTGACTTTTCGTAAAGTCAATGTCGCTTGACTTTTCGTAAAAGTCAAAATATAATCAAGTTCTATATTTTCTCCCCTTTTGTCTCAACAAAAGAAGAGGCGATGCGGAATGTAATGAGCCCGAGCCATTATCTCCCTTGATCAAAGCTCCCCTAAATTGGGTAATTAATGGAAGATACATGGATTGTGAAAATAAAGCTACAAAAAAATGTTAGTAATAATGATCATTCACAAGCATTTCCAAACACTATGTAAAAGCACCAACACTATAATAAAAACACCATTCATTTGTTAAAATTTTCATGAATAAAGATCATGAAATGGGAACACAATGATGTGTTTTAGTACAAGAAAAGAAAATAATCCTAAGAAAAGAAGAACTAGAAATGTTAATCTATGACCATCCTAGTTAGATGGTGGATGAGAAAGAGCGCTGAGGCGCTAAGGATATGATTGAGGATGAACCTCATTTCTTCTTGGAAGTCATGGACCATAACCCGGGTCCTTTCCATGGTTTGGGCCGTTTGCTCACAAGTTGAGCAACCATGCCTAGGAGGGTAGAATGTTTGGGGAGGTTGTGGTGGTGGAATGGTAGATGTGTTGGTGGTGTTGGGAATGTTTGGGGTGGTCATGATGGAGGCAAGCAAAGCATTTTGCATTTGCATAGTCTCACTTAAGTGAGAATCCACCATGCCTTTGAATTGGTGGAGGTTGTGGAGTTCCGCTGAATCTCCTCTCTAGTGGGATTGGCATCCCACATGCACTCCTCAATGTCCTCAAGATGAGGGGACATTGATGTTGGGAGTGGATGATCCCCATACAAAGGACCATGAATGTCTTTGTAAATGGGGTGGAAGAGAAGAGGTTTTGGCCCTAATGGGCGCTTGGGTCAAAAGATGACCTTGGTGATTCATGAGCTATTTGCTCAATTGTGCCAAAAGATGGCAATGGTGGTGGATGATTTGGCCTAGGAGGCAAGTCATCCAAGTCCTCCAAGAAAGGATGTGGTGAAGTTGGTGGAGTGGAGAATAACCCATAGGCATGAGAGTAGGAGACCTTGGTGGTGAAGGTGGTGAGGGTGTTTTGGATGTTTGGATGGGTGCCGGTGGAGGTGAAGTTGGTGTTTTTGTAGGTGGTGGAGTTGTGATCACAATGTGTGATTGATTTGGTGTAGCCAAGGTTAGACTTGTATCATCTCGGATGGGAGATGAGATTGTGAGTGGAGAAGACTCGGATGAGGAGCTAAGGTTAACGAAGCAACAAGGTCTTACGCTAATTCTAGCGGTCTTCTTGCAAGGTTTTGGAGATGATTTTGTCATTTTTGACTTGGGTTTTTCTTTGCTAGATGATAGTAAGAATGAAGAAGGTGTGAGGATGATCATGGTAAAACCTCTCAATTTATAGAAGTGAAAAATTATGGAGAAATGTGTTTGATTTGATGTTAAACCATTGAAGAGATGAGGTTCCTAATGATTTGGAAGTGGGTTGAATGCTAGTCATATCACCCAAGTCAATCCATACAAGAGAGATGGAGTGAAGAAGAAAAGATTTGCAATAAATGTGTTCTAATGAGTGGAATTTCCAAACAATCGATTTCCACGGATTGAAGGTACCAAAATTTGGTTCCTTCCTTTATGCCAAAGGGCTCCTTGGGTGGATTTTTCAAATTTTGAATTTTGGTGGAAATGGATTTTTATATACCTAAGTGACTTATACTAGTTCTAATAAGAGTATAAACTAGTTAAGATTGATTTATAAGTGATGGATGGTAATTTGGAATCACGAAAGAGTCGAAATTCGTAAAATTACCCGGAGGATCCACGACACCAAAATTTTACACGGCCGAACCCTTTTAGGGTGTCCGTCCCGTCCCTGCATGTGTGCACGGCGGTACCAATTTACATAACGGACGGTACCAAATTTATGGTGCCGCCTCGATCCGTGAAGTGCAGAAAAGTAGACAGAGTACGTTTTTAGGTGTCGGGGACTTTTCCGAAACTGAAATTTTTCTCAAAAGGTGTTATACTAAACATTTCTAGTTAGGAAAAGTAAATAACACATGTATAAACATAGTGGAGTATAGATTTTGAGCAAGGCTTATTGATTTTCACATTATAGTGAAAATGGGTAAAATTTGATAGCATACTTGTGCTATCCCCCTGCATGAGATTGTTAGCATACAATATTGTTTCAAGTTATATTATCATCCTACATAATAAAACAACTAAATAGTATCAAACATTAACGATAATGTATTGTTCCAAACACTCCTTAAAGTACCCTTATTTGTCCAACTTGTAAATCTTGTTCATCATCCTACCAAGGCACTTGAACATTCCCTTAGTTTGTTTGAACTCTCACGATTCATTCTCGATCTCGGAAGAGAAGCGTAATACTCATGAGGTGGAAGACGAGAGCTTGGAAGACCATCCTGAGCTATTTGATGATGATGATGATGGAGTTGGAGGTTTTGCTCTCTTGCCTTTTGTCTTAGCAACTCGCTCATCACTCAAAGGTACAAAGATGTGAGGATGAGTTCATAGTGAAGGTGCATCCCTTTGGGGTTGGTGGAATTGGTGCGAAGTTTCTATAGAGACGGGTGAGAAGCATCCCGTATGGAAGAGCAACCGATCCTTGAGTTGGAATGTCAATCATTCTCCTAGCTATGTAGTAGGCTGTTGAATGGTTGTCGGTGGACAAGTTGTAGAGCATGTGACAAAGGCAAGCGCTTATGTGATCCCTATTTCCTATGGTGCTAATGACGTTGGCTCTAAGTAGCTCCTCCCATTTTTAAATTCGGCTTAAGTTCATTTAGCTCCATTCCATATGGATCTCGGTTTACCTCTTTTCCTTCGGTAACTCGGGTTGTATCACTTTTGGGTTAAAAGGTGTTCACGGATGGCATCCTTATCGCCAAACGGGTTAGGTAGGAAGAGAGCGGTCATTGATTGTATCAAGAGCCGTGAGTGACCACTTATCCGTAGACACAAGTTCCTCGGTTGGGAATTCCTAACACTTGAGCAAAGTTGCTTAAGGTGATGGTGTAGTCGCTTTGGTTGATTCTAAACCTAAGACAAAATTCATCATCGCCTTCATCACTAAAGCCGGTCACACTAGCATAGAATTCTAACACAAACCTAGGACAATTGGTTCATCGATGTCAAGAAGACAATCGAATTGAATGGCGGCTAGTTCTTCACGAAGATTGGTGTTTTCAAGGAAGGATGAGTGAATGGTTCTACCTCATGGAAATACCTTGATTCTAGACCCCTAAATATTTCTACTTGTTCCTTGGTAAGTCCTTTGGTTTTGTGGTGTTTGGGAATGTAGTTAAGGGTGTCTTTGTGATCATAGAATCTTATGGCTACCATGGTTATTCCTAGGGACAAGAATTAATATGTTAAAAAATAAGAATAAATTTTAACGCTTTTGGTTCTAGTGTGTGCCTATATGAAAACAATTTGAGTTGCGGTTATCTCGACTCATTTTATGCACAAAATGGTTTTAGTGGGGTGTTTGGCAAATACCATGAGATAACCCAAATGCTCCTAATTCAATGTGGCTTCATTTGAATATACCCGGAATGCATATTAGTTATGCAATACCTTTAGTATTCAAGAGCATGCAAGTGATGAAAATTTAACGCTTCTATTTGTATTAGCAATGAAAAATTGTTTTCCTACAAGTGAGAAGCTTTTCAAAACTTTTGACATGGGGTGTTTGGTTGTTTGAATAAGGCCTTATATTCATTATCTATCAATTAGTGGGAAGCATGATTTGTTTATGCAATATGATAATGTAGTACCTAATTTCAATGACTAGTTATGCAATTTGCCAATTGAATTCATATTTGGTATAAAAGCATACATAAAACCCCATGTAATGATTTGTGATAGTTTTGTGCATAAATAAGAATCCTAGACTCGTAATTAAGAGATAAAATGTAGTTAGGATACTTACAATGATGTTATCTTCGTGATTAGTGAGTGGGAAGGTGTCAATAATGAGCTTGGTTTAAGTTTTACACGCTTTGGTAAAGTGGGTTGTGAGGAAGAGGATGTTATGTATATAGCGCTTTTTTCAGAGACACCACGGACCGACGGCACCAAATATTTGGTTCCGTCCGTGTTGTCGTTGGTGCCGTGGCTACAGTGAGTGTATACAAAGCAAAATTGTTTTGGTTTGACTATTCTAATGTTTTAGGCTATGTTTATCCTATATGTTTGGTTCCATTAACCCTAAACCAAGTCTAAGAAGATTAAAAGGTTCTCGCTAAGAGGCTTAGTTAAGATGTCGGCAATGTTGTCTTCGGAGGATACTTTCTCAATTGAAATGTTCCTTTTGAACATTGTCGCAAGAAAGTGATGACGGATTTCAATATGCTTTGTACGAGCATGTTGAACGGGATTCTTGTTGAGATCGATGGCTCCTTTGTTGTCGCAGTATCACAATGTCGTTGAGATGAATTCGTAATCTACGAGAGCTTGCTTCATCCAAAGAGCTTGTTGACATGCCTTCCTACCGAGACGCACTCGGCTTCAAGAGTTGAGATGGCTAAGGCCGTTTGCTTTTTGCAAACCATGAGGTGAGACAATGTCCAACAAAAGTGCAAATACCACTTGTACTTTTTCTATCGACATAGTCACCGCATGATCCGAGTCGGCATACACTATGGTTTCTACACCTGCTCCTTTGGGATACCATAATCCTAAACACGTTGTTCCCTTAATGTATCTAAAATCCTTTTAAGGCTTCTAAGTGTGATGCCTTTGGGTTTTCTTGAAAGCGAGCACATAGACAAACACTAAACATAATGTCGGGTCTACTAGCCGTAAGATAGAGTAGGCTACCAATCATTCCTCTATATTTAGTGTTATCTACGGATTCACCTTCTTCGTCCTTGGTGAGTTTAGTGTCCAAGACATGGGTGTTTTAGTCGGTTTGGAATCTTCAAGACCAAATTTCTTAAGCATGTCTTTTATATATTTAGATTGGTTAAAGAAAATGCCATCTTCTAGTTGTTTAATTTGAAGTCCTAGAAAGAAGTTTAACTCACCCATCATACTCATTTCAAACTCGTCGTGCATGATTTTAGAGAAATCATCACATAGCTCTTGACAAGTTGATCCGAATATAATGTCATCAACGATATTTGAACAATGATAATATGTGATTCCTTTTCTTGGTAAAAGAGTATTATCTACTAATCCCATAGAGTATTTGTTATCAATAAGAAAGTCTTAAGTCGGTCGTACCAAGCTTTTGGTGCTTGCTTAAGACCGCATAATGCTTTCTTGAGTTTGAAGACATGATGTGGTTTCTCAAAGTCGGTGAAACCGGAGGTTGAGCAACATACACTTCTTCGTTAATAAACCCATTAAGAAAAGCACTTTTAACATCCATTTGAAATAATTTAAAGTCATAAGCACATGCATAGGCAAGTAATATTCTAATAGATTCTAGTCTAGCTACCGAGCATAAGTTTCATCATAATCAATACCTTCTTGTTGATTATAGCCTTGTGCAACAAGCCTAGCTTTGTTTCTAGATACTATACCATTTTCATCCATTTTATTTCGAAAACCCATTTCGCTCCAATTATGGTTTGATCTTTAGGTTTTGGAACTAATTTCCAAACATCATTTCTAACGAATTGGTTTAATTCTTCTTGCATGGCAATTACCCATGATTCATCTTTTATTGCTTCATTTATGTTTTTCGGTTCTATGGTGGATACAAAACAAAAATAATTACTTTGATTTTGGGCTTGTGACCTTAAGGTTCTTTGATTAAGTTGTCCTATGACTTTTTCTAAAGGATGACTTTTAGATTCTTTGATGTTTATAATTTCCTTATTTAATGGTTCATCTTCCTTGTTATTAATTTGACTTTCTATTATTTGACTTTCAACTAAGTCATCATCTACCAAAGGTGATGTCTTAGAGGGAGGTGGACTTTCGTCAAATGTTATGTTCAACGATTCCTCGACTATCATTGTTTCTTTGTTAAGGACTTATATAAGCTTTGCTAGTTTGAGAATAACCTAGAAATACACCTTCATAAGACTTTGGGTCAAACTTGGTGAGATAGTCTTTAGTATTAAGAATGAAGCATTTACAACCAAAGACTCTAAAATATCCTAAAGTTGGCTTTTTACCTTTGTAAAGCTCATATGGTGTTTTGTTTAAGAAAGGACGATTAAGACTCTATTCAAAATATATGTAGAAGTGTCAACGGCGTTGCACCAAAACTTTTGAGGAATGTTTTGTTCATTAAGCATTGTTCTACTCATTTCTTGAATTGTTCTATTTTTACGCTCTACTACACCATTTGATTGAGGTGTTCTTGGAGCGGAAAAGTTATGTGTTATACCATTTGTATTACAAAAGTTTCCAAATTGAGTTTCGTTGTCAAATTCACGACCATGATCCGCTCGGATCGACACAATTTTAACACCTAGTAGATTTTGAATTTTCTTGCTAAGAATTTCAAATTTATCAAAAGCTTCATTTTGGTTTTCAAAACAACGTCCAAGTAAACCTTGAGTAATCATCTACTATGACCAAAGTGTATAAGTTGCCTCCGTAGCTTTTATAGCGGATGGTCCAAACAAGTCCATATGTAATAATTCTAGACACTTAGATGTGGACACCATATTTTTAGATTTGTGACTACTATGGGTTTGTTTACCAATTTTACAAGCGCCGCAAAAGTGTTGGTCATATTTTAGTTTTGGCAAATTCCTAACTAACTCTTTCAAGATAGGTTTTGTATAAGTCTCATATTAGCGTGACCTAAGCGCCTATGCCAAAGAGATGAGCTATCGCCTAATGTTGTTAGGCAAAGTTTATCATTATATGTTTTATCTATTTTCATGACGATATGTTATTTTTCCTAACTCCTTTAGCTATGGTGATACCATCTTTTAGTATTTTACTACCATTTTCATCAAATAGTACTTTATACTTTTATCACATAGTTGGCTAATACTAAGTAGATTAAATCCTAACCTATCCACATGAGCAACATTTTCAATAGTTAGGGAGTTATGAGCGATCGTACTTTGCCAATGATTTTGCTTTTGAGATTACTACCAAAAGTGACATTACCTCCGCATACTCTTGGTATGATGAGAAGAGACTTTGTTGCCCGTCATATGCCGTGAGCATCCACTATCTTTTATCCACTCATCGTGTTCCAATCCAACTTTCAAGCATACCTAAGAAGTAAATAACTCAAGCATTTGGTCCCCAATATCTCATGGGTCCGTTTGGGTTAAACATACCATTTATTTGATTCATGTATGGAAACGATGGGTAAGAGTTCCATGACATGTAACTGGAGTTTGATATGGTCTAGGAAGTTTTGATTCCAACCATTGTGTTGGTAGTTGGGTTGTATGTTGTGGTTGCTTTTAGGAAAGGGCGCTTGGCAAAAGGTGCTTTATATCGTTGTTGAGTGGTTTTTGATCTAAATTCATTTTAGCAAGTCCTACTCTCGATGTAACAAATTGGTTTTAGTTTAACACTATCCTTGGTTTTCCTTGTTACTTTGACAAATTCAAGACGATCCAGACACGAACATTCTCGTCTTCCAAGTACCCACGGCACCATTTGTTTTCACGGACGGAACCCTTATTTTGGTTCCGTCTCGTCCGTGGTATTGCATCGCAGCAGCAGCTTTGATGATTGTTCGTCCTTTTCGCCGCTTTGTTTTGACTCTTTGGAATTAATACTTCATTAAATCCTAGCCCATTCATGTCTCCCGGTGTTTTATGGATTTTAACTATTTCATCGGCAAGAGCGATGTTTTTGTTAAACCTTTAAATTTAGAATTATTTTCGATTAAAACATCTTGTGTGAGCTTTAGTTTTTCTATTTCAAGATTAAGCTCTTGACATGATTTACAACCATCGCCATTTGCCTTTCCCTTTTCAAGTCGTTTTGCTTTTTCTTTTAACTCATAAACTTCATTTTCCAAAATTCCTTTTGGTTTTTAAAATTTATTTTAGTTATGATTTTTAGACTTAGCTCACACAATTGATTATATTGTTTTTGCAAAGTGTCATCATCAATAGAAGAGTAAGAAGAGTCGGAAAGTACCTCATTTGACTCATGTGCCATTAGAGCGATTTCTTCCTTGCTTGATTCTTCATCGCTTCACTATCACTCCAAGCACCACTTACAAAAGCTCGTTGAGTTTTGCTTTTAGGTGGCTTGGGACATTCTCCTATGAGATGATTTACATCACCACATCTAAAACACTTTCTTTCACCTTTACCCTTTTGTCATCCCGATCTTTTCGAATGGCTTCTTTTCTTCTCGAGGTTGTCTTACGAACTTTCCTCTTCTTCTAAAGAACTTCTTAAAATCTCTAACGGCCATGGCATATTCCTCATCTTCACTACCGAGCAAGATTCGTCATCATCACTTGACCGCCTTTGCTTTTAGAGCAACGGATTTCATCTTCTCCTTTTTCCTTTGATGATCTCCGAATCTTTCTCCATCACCATTTCGTACTTTGAGGTTACCGATTAGCTCGCCTAGTGACATTTTGAGAGATCTTTGATTCTTCAATAGCGGTCACTTTAGCTCTCCATTTGGGATGGAGTGCTCTAAGAAATTTCCGACAAAGTTCTTACTACGAAAAGATTCATCAAGTGCTTTAAGTGATGTAATAATAGTATTAAAGCGAGCAAATCCACAATCAATGGTTTCATCTTCAGGGATAACAAATTGTTCATATTGTTGAACAAGAAGATCAATTTTGTTATCCTTGACTTGTGAATTACCTTGATGTGTAATAATCAAAGATTCCCAAATATCTTTGGCGGTTTCGCACATAAAAATTCTTTCATATTCTTTTCTAGGTAAAGCATTGTAAAGCATCATTTTAGCTTCATTATTTTTAGCAACTAATTTCTTTTGTTCATCAATAGAAATATCCTTTGTTGTAGAGCTAAAATCCCCTTTAACAATAACAAACCAAAGATCTATATCTTTTGATTTTACATATGTTTCAAAACGGTTTTTCCAATAGATAAATCCATTGGTTTCAAAGAGTGGTGGTCTTTGCATAGATTGCCCTTCTTTAAAGTTTTCGTAATCCATGGATCGCTTCAAGTTTATAAAATACAAATTATTTTAGAAATTCTTGAGCAACGAGGCTCGTACCAATTGTAGAAAACTAGAAGGGGGTTGAATAGTTTACCAATTAAAAACTTTGTTTTGAACTTATTGAAAGATCAATTGATATTGATCTTGAGTATGTTAATGAAATATGCAAGCAATATGTAATAAGTAAATAAGGAAAGAAATGATCAAACCACAACAAGTTGTTTATAGTGGTTCGGTCTACAAGGACTCTTTCTCCTTGCCCTACTCCACCCCCGAGTCTCACACTCGAGAGTTTAACTTCACTAGTCAACAAGCTCCTTTCACCGCGGAGAAAACCTTTACACTTCGCTTACACTATTTCCGACACTAAGCTAGATGTCGAGTTCTTTCCAAGGGTACAACTACTCCCACACACAATGTATTTTGAGGACTAAAATACTAACCACTCACACTCACAAGATTATGATGGTTTAATACAACAATGAAGTATGAATCAACACTAGATCATACAACACTAAACAAACAAGACTTCCAACTTCTCGCTTGAAGCTTGAATGTGACTTGATCTTCTTTGCTACAAAAGAGATCACTACTATGATATGAAACCGAGTTAGAAAGGTTGAGAGAAGATATGTATGAGAGTATAATATAAAGGGATGAAAACTACTTGGCTTGGCATTGCTATTTATAGCCAAATGGATGTGAGCTGCCTGACGGACCGCGGAACCCTTTAAAGGGTTCCGCCTGTACCAATTTGGTACCGCCGGTCCGACAACCAAGATATCAAATCTTGCCAAAGTCAACTCTATCTAAGTGAGATTGTGCAAGATATGAAGAGTACAACCACACAAAATATCTAATAAAATCTTCCAATGATTTCCATGATGCATCACATGATGTCATATATTGTATTTCTATTTTAGAAATATGCAAGTACTTAAGTAGTGTTTGGTTTTAAGAACCTAACACATTCTAAACACTACTATCATACATAATGATTAGAGTCATATCAAGATGTCACTAATCATAAATGTAAATGCTTGAATGATGAATATATTGTTTGAAAAGCTTGTTTTAATATCTATTAAACTTGACAAGCTTTAAGCTTTTATACAAATTAAATTTACTTTTGTCGTTAACAAAACTTAGGTAAAGATCAAAATATAAATAACGCTTAATGACGATATTTGTATTAAGGGTGGCGTGGGAAGAGTTTGCACTCCTAAGAAGTGTGAGGGTCTCGGATTGTGCAAATTGAGGTTCATTAACGTGGCTTTGCTCACTAAGTGGGGGTGGCGGTACAAAAATGACAAAGACAGTCTTTGGAACGCGGTGATTGAAGCTTGTCATGTTTCTAACAGGAGCTGGGATTTTCTTCCGGTTCGTAAATCCTTGAATGGGGTGTGGAGCAATATAGTGAAAGTCATCTCTAGAACGGTGGTGTCGGGGATGCCTCTTAGAAGATTTTTCAAAGGCAAAGTGGGAGATGGTAACAACATATCTTTCTGGATTGACCCATGGTTGCTCAATCTTCCATTGATGATGGTTTGTCCCAATTTGTTCCGGCTCGAAATGGACAAAAGGTGCAAAGTTAGTGATAGGGTGAAATTGTGGATTCTCGTTACGAGCGTGTTTGGAATTGGAAAAAGCGGCTACAACGATCGAGGACGAGCGAATGGGAAGTGCTCAAATCTTTGATGGGCTCGTTGTTCTCACCGATGCTTTGATAGTTGGGTCCGGATGGGGTGGAAATGGTGACTTCACGGTGAGTGCGGTTAGGAAGCAATCGTACTTAGACATGGATTTCAAAGAATTTAAATGTCTTCGAGTGGTGTAGCCGGATTCCAAAGAAGTTAACATTTTGGATGGAGGTGAGATGGGTAGATCCCGACCGGACTCGCTTCTTAGGCAAAGAAACATTGATTATGGATTCCTTGTGTGCTTTGTGGCGCTGGAGGAGAATGTTGACCACCTTTTCTCGGGTTGCATTTTCGCCTCGTGCTTTGGCAACACATATCACTGTGTAAAGTTCCTAATATTTTTGTTTTTCGCTCAAAGACCTTCCGGATTTGCACAATTTCGGTCCGCTTGGGAAAAGAAAGAGATTTTATGGCTTAATGATTATCGGTGTTGGTGCATATGGAGGCGAGGAACTCCTTTAAGTTTCAAAACAAAACAAGAAATTTGGGATGGAGGTATCACCTGAGAAGTCAAAGTTTTGGGGTTTTTTGGGCTAAATCTGAGCCAAGTTACTTTTGGCGATGGGATAATTGGTGTAATTTTGTAATTATGAAATAGGTCTCGGTTTGTAGTCTTGCCCGTTTTGTAAATTTGCGTGTTTAACGAAGTTCACTTTTCGAGAAAAAAAATATATGTCGGCGATCCGCACATTCGATTTTCTATTTACATACATCAAACAATACTGTAAACACTCATACATTTATTATACGTTGCTTCTACATTTTATACCCTAAAACCAAAATGTGCAAATAAAAATAAAATTGTGTCGATCAACTCCATCTTAATATTTAAATATTGCTTGAGTAGTGGACTTTCTTCCGATTGACAAAATTAGATTCAATAAATGGTCGGCTAGCTGATGAGGTCAAGGACCCCGTGTGGGGGCCATCAAAGCTAATTGACTTGGTCCAAGAAAAATGGCAATGCTTCGTTTCAGAAACCAGGTCTTTTTTATCAGCCCGGTTGAGTTATCGGGTCGAATCAGTTTTTTCACACACAAAGTTCAATTAATCGTGATACTAAACGCGTATAGAGCTATCACGAATAAAAAATTAATGGTTGGAAAATCAACCCACAAAGATATTTTACTGATTTTCTTAACCATGAAAGCATGAAATTGTGATATGTTGTTATCGTCAGCTTAAATATTTTACACCATCATTGAAACTTTTTTTAATGAACCTACAAGTTGAACGGCTATATTAATTATTTTTATGATTGTTACAAGATAAGTTGTTTCTTCATTGGAAGCAGAGGATACTCCATATCTATAACATGATTTATTTAAGTGACATTAGTTTATGAAATATCGTTATTTAATTCCTTGGTCACCACTCACCCCGATGGTGTCACGCGAAATAAATAAATATCGTTATTTAATGCGGTTCTTTCTATACATTATCTTCGTTTCTTTTTTGGCTATAAAAAATAAATTTCTATTGCAAAATAACCAAAGGGAGAAATATTTACATGTATGTAAAGATATGCATAAATACATGTTACGGTTCGAGAAATAAGGTAATTCTAGAACACACACTGCACGTAACACACCAATTATATCTCTCACAGCGTATGCCCGAAAAAATAGGACCTTTGTGAAACAGTTATTATGTTTTGATATGAACTCTGCCTGATTTATACGGAACAACTTGGCATCGTGTAAGGTGTCATTCTTAAGAAAAAGTCACAATGAATCAAAACCGAATCCCGATTAATGTTGCCCATCAAACTAAACTTTTTCGTAAACATAATAAAAAATTTCACTGTAACACAAGAAAACTATTAAACCATGTATCACTAGCTTTCATACATTAAGCTTCTGTTGGTTTATTAAAAGGTTTTGAGTCTCATCTGGTTCGCACATCCGAATTTAAATATGTGGTTGAAAAATCTGAATTTTATTTTATTTTAATCTAAATAAGTGGTTGAAAAATCTGAATTTGACTCAAATAAAATCATTTGTTTTTGTTGAATGTCTAAATATGTTAAACAATTAGTTTTTACAATTTAAATATAACAATTACATTCACGCGAGAGAAATAAACTTTATTAAATATGAAAAGAATATTTTATAATATATTAAACTAAAAGTTAGAAGTATTTTAAACAAAATATTCAATTTCATGTGTACTTGACAAAAGAAAATGTGTCGGGTTTAGATTAAATTTTTCAAAACGATTAATAAGCAGGGTAAGAGTTGAGATATATAGGTCCGCTAAACCGAGCCCTCCAATTTGAACTAAATAAGAAATGTCACATAAATATTATCATGTTTTACATTCTTTATATAACAGAAAATACATAATTATTCTATATAATCGTAGTTTTAATACGAAGACCAAGTTGAAATAAGATAAAATATAAAAATGCAAAAAAGACACTTAAATAAAAAGTTTATAACAAAAGAGAAAATAAAAATAAGAAAAGCAAGAGACATTAAGGGAGCGTTTCTTTTTTTTGTTAGCTAAAGAGAAGTGTGAGGTCCATATCCTCAATTTAAGTCACTTAATGAGGATAACCTTATAAATTTTGCTTTGTGAATCTAGACCAACTAATAGAAACTATGAGTACCATTTAAAAAACTAATACTATTAAATTGATAGTTCTCACTAGAAAAAACACAGCGTAAGAAGTGTTAAGACATCTTTTTCACATCTAGTCTAAAAGTTTAATAAGAAATTTATTTCGCTTATTGTCTCTTAATGGTCAGGAAAAAACAAATGCTCTTAATACCCATTGTCTTTTAGGGATGGGATCCTCTCGAGTTCTTGACTGAGTTGAGGCGATATGAACCATCGGATTTGATCAGGTTCTTCAAATCGAAAAACTTTTCGATTTAAGTCATTTGATCAAATTCAATGGGTACCATACATAACGCCTCAACTTGAGTCAAATTATCATAACTGAGAAGATCCTTATCCCGCCTTTTATCGGCTCTTAATGACATTAATAAAAACAGACACATGTTTGATTCAAATATCAGATTGCGGCTGAATAAAAGGCTGTTAAGAAATATATTTGAAAAAACAAACACAACCTTTAAGTTTTCTAGCATACGAATCGGGTCGGGTTTTAAACTTGGTGTGTCAGTGTGTGTCCAACTATCCATGAGTAATGACCCCAACCAACGAATCGGGTCGGGCTATTTTGTCTTTTTATTCAAAGGTGGGACATAAGCATTGGCTATCGACGTTCGCAAACTTCCTATCTTCCTTCTTTAAAAGCAAGGTGCAGAAAGTGGTAAAAACAATATATATTCCACTTGTCTTGATTCTCCATCAAATCAACATAAAGCTTTTCTAATAAGGTTTTTCAATAACTGAATATCATCATTTAACTCATCATTACATACAAATCAACTATGGAACCAGCTTACTACATACGAAGACATCACAAGCATAACCCTAATAACCAACAGTGCATTTCTGTCGTTGTTAAACACATCAAAGCTCCTGTCGATATCGTAATATTTCCTTCTCTATTTATATATGTTCTGTTTCTAAAACCTAGCTAGGAATTATCATGCTAAGTTTTCTTAGAATTTAGTTATCAACTTTATAAGAAAATAATAAAGTTTTGTCCTGTCGTATAAAAATGTTCAAGTTCCGCCACTAAGGAGTTAATTAACTTTTGTTTGTTTGTTTGTTTGTTTGTTTGTTTGTATTGTTGTATAGGTTTGGTCATTAGTTAGGAGATTTGATCAACCACAAAAATACAAGCCTTTTGTGAGCCGGTGTACTATGCAAGCAGGAGACCTTAATATAGGTAGTGTTAGACAAGTGAATGTTAAGTCAGGACTTCCGGCTACAACGAGTACGGAGCGTTTGGAGCTTCTTGATGATGATGAACACATCCTTGGTATCAAAATCGTTGATGGTGACCATAGGCTAAAGGTACGATTATTAGTTTTTGCCTTGTAAATGAATATTAATTAGTTAGTTACTATTTGAAATACCATTAATTGTTTAGTTTATCTTGTTTGTATAGTAGAATACCTAACAAAAGGAATTTATGTAATTCAACATGTTTTGGGCGGAATATAGTTTGGTTAGCCTATATAGTAGTTTCAATATAGGGGATGTTGATGAAAAAGATAAACTAGTTGAAGCTAGTATAAGATAACAAGTGGTTTCTTGCTCGATAAATCATCTGATAGTGAAACGTTGTCTGATACGTGCCTACTTGAGATGTATCACTACTTTAGTTTGTAGCCGGAAAGGAAAAATGGGTGGTAGCGAGGGAAAGGAAAGTGGCTAAAGAGGGCCTAATTTATCAACTTTCAAAGCTGTTTTTGTAACTTTTTTTTAGTTTCATGTGTTTATGATCCAATTAAAAGTATAAGTATGAAATGAATATGCAACTTAACTTTCTTAACTCTGTCCATAATTTTGCAGAATTATTCTTCAATACTTATTGTTCATCCAGTGATAATAGAAGAAAGATCAGGAACATTAGTGATCGAGTCATTCGTGGTGGACATTCCCGATGGCAACACAAATGACGAGACGTGCTATTTTGTCAAGTCTCTAATAAACTGCAACCTAAATTCTCTTTCTGAAGTCTCGGAAAGGATGGCAGTGCAATATCAGAGAGGTTAGACAAACGTCCCCTTTCGTCACAGCCTCTCATTGGGATTAAACTTGCTTCTTTTCCATTTCTATGTTTTTCCTCATTAGTCTCTTGTATGTATAGGAGTCTTATTAAGAAGTAGTTAAAGTTTCCTAGCATCGTATAGATGTTATATAGTAGTAGCAGAAGCAACTCACACTTTGCAGCATCGTATAGAGTCTTGTAGTCGCCACCAGTACTATCTATTATAAATAATATAGGTTCGTGCTATATGCAAAATTTATACTAGTTGTTTTCCTTCAAACCTGCTTTACATGAATCGCCTTGATGGTGCAGTTTTCCATGGTTTGCTGTTCACTGTATCTCTAAATTGTTGATCACAAACCAGCAAATTTCATTATAGCAACCTAGTTTAATTTTTAATTTGTTCGGTTATTGAGGAAAGACATTTTGTATTACCGTAAATTAACAACTTACCGCTAACTCTTTCTATTTTAGGCAACAAACTCGAATTGCATTACTCTTCCAACACTAGTTAAACATCAAATTACTTCGAAGTCAAATCGATTATTAGCTTATTAGTGATTAGATGAAATGCATATATGATCTAAACATTTAAGTACTTTTGGTAGATGTTGATATTAGATATAGACTATATTGTCATGTGGTGTATTTATGGAATCTTAATATGTTCAATCATATAGCATATGCTTCTTAAACTAATACTGAACTTCCTAGAAAAAATCACATGATTATATTAAAGGTTAGGTTTGACAATCAAACCTAAAAAGAGTATAATACATATTTGGTCATCAAAGTCGTATGCTTTTTAATGTCGACAAGTTTTTGTTAGATATGACGCAAGGTAAATGTCAATATTGCGTTATGATGCAATACCCAAATTAGCACTAGAAGCCACCGACTTTTGTTTTCGTGTTTAAGTGGAACTTGAGTGTACTTCATTTATAGAAAATGGAGATAAATTTAGTTTGTGTTTTATAACCTTTTGACCATGTAAAAAAGTTATCTGGACTTGTTATGTATGTAAATTTGTTTAGGGTGTACAAACACTTGTCATATAATATACGTGACGATATCAAAACAAAAGTTTTCTTTTACTTTATAATAATGATTTCCACCATCAATTAACAAATGAGTAAGTGGTAAAGCCTAAAATTTTCCACTATATCAAAGTTCTTGATGTAGACTTCGGTGGAGTTCTCTTTGCTACTTACTTTATCAAGAAGAACATGCACAAAATTGTAGGTGGATGGTGGGTGGTCATAATGAGCATATCGAAACAAACACATTCAATGCATATAGATGTAAAAAGTACCTCCAAAAGTGGTCAGGGGTACCAATAACATAAGTGAAAGTCTTTAGCATACTTTTAATTTTTATTAAAATGTTCACAATGCCAAAACTAATAGGAGTAATAGCTTTTCATTATTTAAATAAGTCTTTTGAAAGATTTTTTATGCATTGCATTTATTAGTAAGGATCAAATTAGAATTGAAATTATAATGAGAAAAATAAGAAGAAACCATATTCGCACATTTCAGATGCATCTAAAGAAATAGATGCATCTCCCTTTAAATTTCCCCTCCTCATTTAAAATGTGTGGTTCACATTTATTCTCATTCTTTTTATTTCAATTTCTCTTCTTACTAGATTTATTCCTTTGCATTGATAGCTTTTTGATGACTTTTTTAAAACTTTTTAGAAAAGCTTGATATACTTCAAAGTTGTATGTATTAAATGTGGATGATTAAATGCAATAAATCATCAAAGACTTATTTCGATCATGGATCGCTTAAGACACTCTTCATTAAGCATTAAACAGTTGTACTTTTAGTATAAAACTGTTTTAAGTGTTTGTATCATGAGTGTCTCAATAAAAAATTAAAGTGTCTTAATCACTTCACATAACATAACCCTATAACATAACCCTATGTTATTGGTACCTCTCCGCCCATCTCGGGATATATTTTTACATCCTCCGCCTTCGACCCACTTCTTTACAAGATCTCCGACTTTTTATTAATTTCGGTTTCAGATATCCGTCGGTTTAATACTTTTAATTTATTAAACTTTATATTTTTGTTTCCGCATCTTTCGGTTTTATACCTTTTAATATAAACAAAATTATAATAGTAGAAAAATACCCAAAAGTGAGAGGGTGTATCACTTGTTAGAAAGGGGTCCAAATAACCTAACTAATAAACAAATTTGTTGCTAAAATCTATGTTGTAAAAATCGGTCCAGTGCTACCGACATCCTCGCATTATCGCTAATCGCTCACCAAGCTTTGATTTATCATAATCGGCCTATTTAATCGGTTTGGTCAAAGATCGCTTAAAACCGGTCAACAAACCGATTAATCGAACAAAATCGGTCTAATCGGATTTATCAAACAAAACACTTAAAAATCGGTCAACAAAACGCTTAAAATCGACAAAATTGCTTAAAATCAGAACAAACCGATTAATCGATCAAATATCGCTAAAATGGTCAACAAAGCGATAATATCTATGTTGACTTTGAACTTTGAAGAATTATGATTATGTTTATATTTGAAGACGAAATATTTCAATTTTGATCACTACGCTTATCTCATACATATAATATAATATAATATCTAAAATTACAATTTTGTGCGTAAAATTCCAACACGATTAATCCCCGATTGATCCGTCACAGAATCGATTAATCGCTACGCTCTACCCGACCGCCTCAGCTGGCTTAACGATTTTTACAACCTTGGCTAAAATAGATACGCTAATAATATTACTCGGTTTCATAAATGTATTTATATCATATATTAAAAATAACAAATCTAACCATAAACTTTACTTTCGGTGAGAAATTAAGAAAACCGCAATTTGAAGTTTTGATTCATTTTTTTTGTAAGATTTCTTTTATGTAAATATATTTTTTTAGTTGATTAGAAACAAATTCGTTATTCGTAATTATGAAAATGTAACAGACTAACGGTTGATATATATTGTTTGCAAAATATCATATACATGTCAAAGTTATGAATTAACTTATAAATTTCAGTTAATTTACAATAAAATAGCTATAGTGAATCACCTTTTTATATTCAGCAAAACAAATATTTTACGTATAAAAATTATGAACCAACACAATAAATATATTTCTTGCGTTTATTTCAAAATTTCCCATGTTAAATATTTCTTATTTGATCCTCGTTCATCTACTCTCAAATCAACTAACAATATTGACACTTTTAGTGGCTGCTTAATAACATATACCGACATGTGCAGACACTTTTCGATTTACTTATAATCCTGGTTTAATAGCTTGCTATAGCGAGACATTATGAAAAGAAAATGTCATTTGTGATAAAAGGTTAAGAATTCGTATAATTTTGCGGTTTTCCATATATAATTTATTTGCATTTAGTAACATTGAAGCTTTATGTCGTTAATAAATGAAGGGATCGAAGAGATTATGGCAAATCATGTTCACAAAGAAATGACTCAAATTGGATCTTGGTCTATTTGAGATTGTTCCTTTTAATCATAATCAAAGACGTTTTCTTGTCTCTCGTTTCTTTTCTGAACAAATTGAATAACCTAATGGATCGAACTCATCTTTAGCTGCTACGAAAGAGCATAAGCAGCTAAAAAACCTACTAATTATCTCTTTTTTTAGTCATTTTTTGATAAAAAGTTAAGAAATCATTTGCGATTTGGCACCACAAAATAAGAGAGTGACTTCGTTAGTTCATTTTGTTGGAAATGTATATATTTACAAACATGTGAATGTCCGGATTCGAACTCGTGACCACGGGATTGCACACATTAGCGAATGAGAATTAAAGTTAATAATTAATGTTTATGTTTACGATTAATTATTACACATTAAGTCCGGTTAACGATCGTTATGTATTTAACGGAAAAACGACTAACGACCGTTAAAATGGAAAGAGAAGGACTAGAAATGGAAACTTGGGAAAGTTATGGAATGGGCTTTGGGCTCCTCTCGGTGGCCGCCATAGGCTTCTCCAAGGCCTCCATTCCCCTAGCTTGTCCTCTAAGTTTACCTACTAAGTATATAAGGAGGGTAGAGTGCAGGGTTTCATTTACACCTCATGCATCAATTAACCTGATCTCTCTCTCTCTTCTCTTGCATAGCTTGGCCGAAAACCCCATTTGTTGTGGAGTTCGGTTTTGTTTTTGCATATACGAGGGCTTGTGTTAGATCTAGCAATCGCTGATTCGTTGGTTAATTCGCAGACAGTTAACGTGGTTGTAAGACATTATTCTTACACCATTAAGACTTCTTTGGTTTGCTTTGCTCGAGGGTGGTTTTACTTTGCTCGAGGACTTGATATTCAAGAAGAGGACGTTACGCATACTTTCGATTAATTAATTTATTTGTTATGATCTTAAGTCTTCCGTGACTCTTGATGTCTTTATGTTTTATTTTATTTTATATATCATAAACTCAACAAGTGGCATCACGAGCCTTGTATAACAAGTAATTAATTATCGAAACACATAATTAAAATAAACATGAATGTGTTATTATTTGTATGCTTATATCTAGGGTTTGCAAAACCTAAACCCTAATTTTGAGGGGGGGCGTTTTTTTTGGTGCCCTAATTAGGGTTTTGTAAACTATTGTTTTAATTGGATTAGAAACCCTAAGATGCATGCAACTTTATGTGTATATGCGTAACTTTGATAATTGCATTAATTGTTAAGTGTGATTTATATCCATGATAATTATCTGCATGTTTTATCATGGATCTGTTTATTGTATGTCTTTCATGTTTTAAGTGATATACATTAAATAATGATAGATCTTAAATTGGGGAAGACCTCAATATTTATTAATTTTAATCAATTATGTGCTATGTGGTATATATTTAGTTTTGACTTACGCAATCGATGAATCGATGCATGTGGTTCACCTTGTACATAGATGAAAACGGGTGGAAGTCTTAATTAAATATATGCATATTGACAGATATAAAATTGGTTATTAATAAGATTTATCAAAACCGCTTGCATGTGGCTATTTGATATGCATGACTTTTATTTGTTATGTATTCATTGTTTATTTGTTTATTTTTCAAATACTTGCTTGTTTTGTGTTTTGTAACAAGGGTATTTTTACAAGAAAAATAAACTGATCTAAACAATGGTGAAACATGTATTTTTAAGAAGAGTAATCATAATCGTTTAATTGATTGATGACTTTGGTACAAATGACCTGAAAGGCTCACCCATGAGAATGAACTAATAAAAGGGGTTTAAAGAAGTGCGCATGCACACACCGAATGGATGTCTGGTTGTGCTTTAGCACGCACCGGTCCTCCTCCTCGTAAGTTCGAGTGGAGCTACTTAGTAAGTCATTAAATGTGCAAGCTCATCTTAAGGCTTAATTCGTGTTGATTCCATGCGCCACTTAGGTGGTAATTATCCGAAACACTAAGTGTTTACACTTATGCAAAAGTACGGTATAATGGATGATAATTAACACTAATTCCTTGATTGGTGAACCCAATACCTCAATTAAAGTTTGATGATGAAAAACTTAAACATTAAAACAAGATATAAATGTTTTAATAAAAACTATGCTACAAAGATGAATGCATGACATCTTTGTACATATTTGATTTTACATCAAAACTATTACCCTTTAAATTTAAGTTATATGCCATCCAACGAAACGGAAACACCTAAGATTACTTTCTATTTGCGTGAGAACGTGATTTAGATCTTAATCAAAGGGTAAAATGTCCACGTGTCGTGAGAACGGGCATGGACGATTTTGCGATTTCTTAAGTTGGACAACTTAATTGAGTTAGGCGGTGAAAACTGAAAACTCAAGGCATAAGATGGGATAAAACATGTTTACATGGCGATTGATATTGGCTATATGTAAATCCCATAAATCTAGGAATTGCAATTGAAATTGGCAATTGAGCAAATGCTCTACCATTTTGTATAAGGTTCATCACTAATGAGATCAATCGATGTGATGAGATTATGACAATTTGGATCCTAGTTTTCAATAAATATTAATTGGTTATATGAATATGAACCTTGGGTATTTAATTGTTTATTGAAAAGGAAAATTATCAAAATACTAATGATGGTTTTTGAACTTTTTCGTAGATGGCTCAATCGATAACACTATGAGCTTCTCGAGTGCCGCTTTCAAAGATATGATTGGAGCGGACAAACCGACCGCCCTAATTTCAATGATTGGCATCGCTCACTTAGGATCATCCTTCGTGTTGCCAAAGGGTTGAAATTTTGACTACACCTCTCGCTCGAGCTCCTCCCAACACGGCAACCGCTTCTTGAATTAGAGGCATATCGTGTTGAATATGAGAAGCATAATGATGTGGCGTGTCTAATGCTTTCGGGATGTCGCGCCAATTGCAAAAACAATTTGAGCACTATCCGCCTATGAGCATGTTAGATGAACTCAAACGTATGTTCGAGAAGCCACCGCGGTGAACTGTATGAACTAATTGAAAAGGTTCACACATTGCAGCGTGAGGTTGGCAACTGTCTCCCACCACGCCCCTGAGATGAAACATCACTTGGACCAATGGAGAAGCTCACCGTGGTTACTCGAACGATGTATGTGTTGGACTCATCAATCATTCCCTTAATCAGAACGATTTGGTGATTTTGTCCGCAATTTTAACATGCATTGCACGGGAAGACAAATGAATGAGTTACATGCAATGCTTGTAGACTACGAGAAGAGATTGCCAAAGAAGGCTCCTACACCTGCTTGTGCTCGCTATACTGTGGTGGTAGGGTGAATAAGCCTAAGCCGCAAGCGAGATAAGAAAGGGAAAGGAAAAGGAAAGGGAAACAAGTTGTCATCCCACCACCCTAAGAAGAACCACGGAAAGAAAAGGAGAATCCTAAGAAGGATTTGTCTTGCCACCATCGCAACTCACCGTGTCAATGGAAGCGGAACTGCCCAGCTTTATCCGAATGAGTGCCTTGTAATAAAAATAAGATGGTGCCTAGCTCATCGTATTTTTATGTTTGAATTATTTTCTTTTCCTCATAAGTTAAATTTCGGATATATGATACGGTGATGTGGTACTCACATCCGTAATACATCGCAGGGACTTAGAGGCGAAGAAGTCGACTGCGCGAGAGAGATACTTGTACGTTGGAAATGGAAAGCGCATTGTCGAAGCCATAGGGACTTTTGATTTAGTGTTGCCTTGAGCTTAATTTTAGAACTAAATAATTGTCATTATGCACCCTCCATTGTTAGGGGTGTCATTTCGTTTCTTTGTTAAAAGATATTGGTATTGTGCACACTTTTACCGTTATGGAATTTCGGTTTCTTTAAATAATGTTTTTACTTTAATGCAATTCCTATGCTTGGTGTGTTTGAAATTGATATGGATGGTTGTGTATCAAATGAAAATAATTGTTGTATAGCATTAGCAATAAGAAGAGCAAGTCGAACTGTGACTCTTCTTATCTTTCGCATTGTCGCCTTGCCCATATTGGCAAGAAACGCATGGAAAAGCCGCAACACGATGGGCTTTTACAAACGGTCAATGATGAATCATTTGACAAATGCGAGTCTTGCATTCTTTGGGAAGATGACAAGGAAACCTTTTCACCACAGTGGAAAGGGCTTCGATCTACTTGGATTGATACACACCGATGTGTGTGGTCCACTTAGACATGTGTCAAAACGTGGTCTTTGTCTACTTTAACCTTCACGGATGATTCGGTCGTTATGGTTATGTTTATTTACTTAAACATAAACATGAAGTCTTTGAAACATTTAAGGTTTTCAAAAGTGAAGTAGAATTACAACTTGAAAGAAGATTAAAGCTCTTCGATCCGATAGAGGTGGTGAGTATATAAGTCAAGAGTTCAAAGATTACTTAGCCGAGTGTGGAATTATCCAACATTTCACATCTCCTTATACTCCACAAAAAATGGTGTATCTCGAAAGGAGAAATCGCACCTTACTTGACATGGTACGATCAATGTTTGAACTTACGACTCTACCTTTACTTTTGGGATTATGCCTTGAAACCGCTATTCAGTATTTTGAATATGGTTCCAACTAAGAAGGTTGTTAAAACTCCATATGAAATATGGACCTGGAAAAGCTCCCAACTTTTCTTACTTAAAGGTGCTGGGATGTGAAGCGTTTGTTAAACGTGACACACCGATAAGCTCCAAGCCGGATCATTAAGTGTATCTTTGTAGGATACCCTAAGGAAACTATGGGTTACTACTTTTACTACCCACCGAGAACAAAGTCATCGTGGCTAGGTATGGAGACTTCCTTGAAAGGAATCTCATATCTCAAGAACTCAATGGGAGAGTATATGATCCGAATATGATCAAGAAGATACAACACCTTCGAAACCACTAGCCAACTTCAAGAAGAACCCGAAAGCTTAGGTGCTCCTCCGAAGTTGTTCCCATTCGTGAGGTCCGAAGGACTATACGTGCACCGACCGCCTATGTCTTAACGTAGAGGTGGAGGAAAATATGGTGGGGATCTTAATGAACCCTTAACTATAAGGTCGCCATGGTCGATCACGAAAAGGATAAATGGCGATTGCTATGAATGGGGAAATGCAATCCATGAAAGATAATGATGTGCGGATTGAAGTTGACCTTCCTCCCAAGGCTAAGGTCGCTGGGAGTAAGTGGATCTTCAAAAAGAAAACCGACATGGATGGCAATGTACACACCTACAAGGCTCGCTCGGTGGCTAAAGGTTTTACTCAAACCTATGGCGTTGACTACGAGGAGACATTCTCTCTCGTAGCGGACATAAGAGTTATTAGATTCTCATAGCTATAATCGCACACTATGACTATGAGATTTGGCAAATGGATGTCAAAACCGCTTTTCGAATGGCCGCCTAGATGAAGACATCTATATGGCACAATAGGAGGGTTTGTGAATCCATTGTTTCTAACCGTGTATGCAAGCTTAAGAGGTCCATTTATGGATCAAGCAAGCATCAAGGCAATGGAATAAAAGATTCGATGGGAAATCAAAAGTTTTGGATTTACTCGAGAATCTTGATGAGCCATGTATATCACAAAGCTAGTGGGAGTCGTGTTACTTTCCTTATTTTGTATGTCGATGACATATTAATCATGGAAATCATATACCAAGTCTAAATGAGGTGAAAGCCTATCTTGGTAAATGTTTTTCGATGAAAGACTTAGGGAAGCAAGATATATACTAGGAATCAAGATCTACAAGGGATAGATCAAGGCGCTAATTGGTTTAAGCCAAAGTGCTTACATTGACAAAATATTGAAGAGATTCAATATGCAAAATTCCAAGAAGGATTTTTGCCAATGCAAGTAAATCATGGTTTGAGCGTACCAAGGTACGTGCTTCAACACCGCAGAGGTGGCGGCGATGAAGAAAGTTCCTTATGCTTGGTGTAGGATCTATCATGTACGCTGCACGATGCACAAGGCCCGATGTGGCGCTTTGCTCAAAACTTGACCGGTCGGTATCAGCGTAATCCGGGTGAAATTCATCGATCATAAGCATATTCTCGAAGTACCTTAGGGCTACAAGAGATATGTTCATAGTGTATGGAGGAAATCGAGCGAATCGTCGTTATGTGTTATCGCGATGCATCCCGGAAGTGTGACAAAGATGATACGAAGTCTCAAACGGGTTACATTTTGTCATCAATGGAGGTGCGTGGATTGGAAGAGTAAGAAGCAGACAACACTTGCGATGTCTCGCTATGTAAAGCGAGTACATAGCGGCCTCGAGGTCGCCATGGAAGCTGTTTGGATAAGGAAGTTTGTTTCGGCTTGGTGTTATGTCGTCGATTGAACATCCTATTAAAGTATATTGTGACAATTCAAGCGCAATTACTTTTGCCCATGAACCCGAGTCATGAAGGGCACCGACACTATCCTAGACAATATCACTATGTTCGAGAGCAAGTCGAGATAGGTGAAATTGAGTTGCTCAAAGTTCACGAGATGATAACCTAGCGAGATCCGTTAACGAAGGCCTTGCTCGGTGAAAAACTTAATCATTTGTCCGATAAGTTTGGACTTCGCTTAGCTAGTAGTTTCATGCCCATACGTGACTAAGTATTTTAGATAAAAGGATATTGTAAACATTATTATTGAAATGAAATAAAGTATTTTTGTTATGTTTATTATTCATTTATTATAATGTTGTCCTATATTTACATGTTTAAATCCTTGAATAACTTAAGTTATTCTAAATAGTCCGTTGTCAATCAATAACATGGGAATGATATTGAATTAAGACAAATGAGTATTAGTTAGAATATACTTGAAAGTATATTGATGCGTAGCATGACTAATTTCGATGATATTCAATGAATGAATATAGACTTATCCCACCCACATGATGATACTTTATGGATCTTTGTCATTAAGTATATCATGGAATATTTATCCTCCGACTTGAGATACAAGAGATATGTCATGGATGTAGTGCATTTTGTGAAGCAATCTAACGCTACACGAATCGGTAGTTATAAGGGTTGTTTTCGAAGTGTTGCGAAATTTATGAATCTCGCTTGTAATCAAAATGGGATTTGTTTCCTTCAAATTCATTTTGAAGTATAATACTCTTGGCCCCTCGTGGGATTGTTAAGATGTTTGTATGGCCATACCCAAGGTCTTACATTTAGAAGAATTGGTAATCTTAATAAATCATAAAGCGAGAAATGTAATAGTTAATTAAGAAATGAGTAAGATCCATATTCTTATTAACATGGTATTAGAAACAAAAGGATGAATATGATGATGAATCATCAAACTTGGTTTTTCTCCAGAAAACCATACACGAGTTGTCTTCGGGCATTGGCGTGTTGCTAGACGCTAACCAATGTCATTTCACGCTTTGTAAACATATCCAAGTGGGAGCTCGTTGAAATGTATATATTTACAAACATGTGAATGTCCGGATTCGAACTCGTGACCACGGATCGCACACATTAGCGAATGAGAATTAAAGTTAATAATTAATGTTTATGTTTACGATTAATTATTACACATTAAGTCCGGTTAACGATCGTTATGTATTTAACGGAAAAATGACTAACGCATCGTTAAAATGGAAGAGAAGGACTAGAAATGGAAACTTGGGAAAGTTATGGAATGGGCTTTGGGCTCCTCTTGGTGGTCGGCCATAGGCTTCTCCAAGGCCTCCATTCCCTAACTTGTCCTCTAAGTTTTACCTACTTAGTATATAAGGAGGTGAGGGTCAGGGTTTCATTTACACCTCAGGTATGAATTAACCTAGATCTCCTCTCTCTCTTTCTCTTGCATAGCTTGGCCGAAACCCCGTTTGTTAGGGAGTTCGGTTTTGTTTTTGCATATACGAGGGCTTGTGTTAGATCAAGAATCGCCGATTCGTTGGTTAATTCGCAGTGTCTGAAGAACGTGGTTGAAGACATTATTCTTACACCATTAAGTACTTCTTTGGTTTGCTTTGCTCGAGGGTGGTTTTACTTTGCTCGAGGGACGATATTCGCAAAGATGACGTTACGCATACTTTCGGCTAATTAATTTATTTGTTATGATCTTAAGTCTCCACAGACTTGATGTCTTTATGTTTTATTTTATTTTATATATCATAAACTCAACACATTTTTGAACCAAAGGTTGGCAAGCAGCTTTATATATAATTTGTGTTGCCCTTTTTGTTGCTTTTCAAGAAAAAGAAAAAGGAAATTAAAGATAAAAAAACAAAAAGAAATATATGTATATCAACTTTGAGTAAGCCAATATGAGCAACTGGACTTAGACAAACCCAATGGATCTATATAAATCAGTGTGATTGAAGCCCAGCCTCAATATTTTGTCATTCAGTCTTTGGACATCCTGGCCCAGCTATGGCCAATTACGATTGATCCGCTTGAATCCCTGGATTTCTTACAAAATCTTATGCGGAACAAAAGTCCAAATTCAAAAAATCTCTAAAAGTTGTAGTTTGAGATTTTAAACTATTGGACAACATACTTAGACTACTGAGACAGGCAGTGGACTCTTTTATTAGGGAAGGGAAGAAGGGGCCTAAGCATGGCAGATGCCTTACGCTTGAGTGGAAGAGGAAGCGAGACCGCCTCTTTCTCCAAGCCTATTCGGACATGCGGATCCTCGGAAGATCAAGTTTATGAGTCAGTGTGATGGGAAACGTTCCCGCACGGTTCGAATATACCGATGGACAATCCTTTCTTTGTCACAGTGGCGGTGACTCGTAACTCTAAGTCACCGTATGCATAAATTTTCTTTTAATAGAGTTTAAAGGAGATCCACATAAAATGTATGATTTCACTAAAACTAGTATTTCTTTTTGACATATTAGTAGTCTAACTTAAAATAAGACATTTATTTATTTGAAACAAAATTTCGGGACAATTGCAGAGAAATCTTGATTTTTAACGAAAAAATTACATTCAACGGCAAACTTCGATCGGGGTTAGTGAACCCCGATAACCCCAATTCTAGGTCCGCCTGGCTCAAGTTTCTAGTGAATTACCGTTGTTTGTTGTAAATAAACTAGCATTTAACTTGAGATAGTTGTAGTTTTGTCACTGAAGTTTGATGCTCTATACTCGCCGAGGTAATGTGACAACATAATTAGAACCGAGACTTCAATAACAGAAGCGTGATCCTTGACAACATAATTAGAGCCTTCCTTGTATATAACAAGAGATGCATTGCAATCCTTAAATAAGAGATAGCAGGAAAGATATGATCCCGCATAGTGGAAGTAAAACAAGGCCTAGCTAGACCATTCACACGATGAAAGTTCACATTACGAAACACAACATGTCAAATATATGTAAGACAAAGTTTGTCGTCTCTCCTTCAAAGAGCCTCCGATATGCCATGCTTAACAACACACAACCCTATGGGCCATGGATGTTTGAAGCATGAAAGACATATTGGGAAGCCCTTGAGGGAGAGTTAACAACTTTTGCCTCAAGTAAACTCTATATATCCATGCATGATGACTAGAATGGTTTGCTCATGCCCATTTTATAGGTGGTGAGAATGTGAGATCGGTGTCGATGAGGTTTGACCTTCTTGTGATAGACAAGTCTTTTGTGGATTTGTAGAATAAGGCATCTCTCAACCATATCTTGGTGATTGTCATTAACCAAATGATACTCATTTTATTAAAAGAAGTTCATTCCCCTTATACTTTTTAGTAACACATAGAAGTAACTCATTTTGTTTCTATAATTCATCATTTTCTTTTCTTGTCTAAACTCATTTTTATATTTATGATTAGTTTTAAGATTTTACCTCTTTCTCTTTCTTGTATATCAATCAAGAAACTTTTCATTAGATAATATCCTACAAGTATATATTTCTTAGAAGAATGTAACATATCAGGAAATTATTGAAATTGCACACATATCTATACTACTATATAAAACATTTAAGTTGTGGCCCACAAAAATTAAGATAAGGAACTTAATCATCGAAGTGGCGTGTATCACTTATCTAACTAAAAATAACAAAAAGGGATGAGTTTCAACAAACTAAAATAAATAAATTAATAATGGGGTGACATACGTCACTTCCTAACTAATTAATCACCTTTATTTTAAATTTAAATATCTTTTAATCCGTTTAATTTTTTATGATCTAATTTCACCATATTTTTTAAAATTTTGTCTTCTTTAATTCAACATCCATTTTGATATATTTTTATGAGTTTTAGTTTTACATTTTTAGTAGGTTTATTTTATTTTGATTCAAATTTTATAACTTTAACCTTTATTTCAATCAATACAAACTTTATTTATCAAAATCATTTACTTTTGGGAAAGTGTTTGTGGGGAAAAGAGATTGTGAAGGCTTTTTATACTTGAGAATAATGATGTCACGGAAAGATACTTGAAACCCAAACAAACACATACAACTAACACATATACGTTTGGAGTGTTGTGAAATGAATTCACTAGCGGGTGAGGAATCATGGAGAGTTGGGTTAGAATTCATTTCTATATTTATCGTCATGCGTACATGCAAGATCTAACTAAGATTTAAGAAAAGATGCTTGGGATCCAAGATAGTACCATGAGATTTTGGCATATAGCAAGTGTCATAAAGCCACATTTGTACATTGGCAAAAACACAACCTCTTCTTTAGGGTGAAGTCAACCCTAAACAAAGAAGCTAGGAATAAGAGCATCAAGGCATCAAACGCGTACTGATCCTAATCTTCACATTTCAAAATTTCGAATCAAATCTTCATTGCATAAACACTTGGAAATTTCAAATGTCCATGGAAGAGACATATCAAATTCGAACCATATTTTCAATCTAAAAACACCTATAAAGTCTTCAAAGAATAGGGAATATGGTCTGAAATGCATATTTTTTTCACATCCGAGTTAACTTCTTGCAAACTTTCCCTTCTATGTGTCGTTTAACTTGCTAGATCTTGTTTCGCCAAGTGACATCAAAGATAAGTAAAACATGCCCTATGCAAAATGATAATTTCATCCTCCCTTATCCATCCTAACTCAAAAAAGAGAATGATAATGAACTAAAGAATATAAAGAACTTGCATTAGTGGGTGACTCAAAGTTGAGATGCAATCACTCTTCTATCTCTTCTACTACTTTAATGAGAGCATATGTAATAATGAATTGTTAAGGTGCAGATAAAATTTAAAAGCTTATATATAGTTTACTGAAAATCTAAAATTATTGAACAATCAAAGACCAGACCAGACCAAGTGCCTCGAATAGCCACTACCCCTCAATTGCAACCAAAACACCACATACTTCTTCCTAATTTTCATTGGAAATTGCAGTCCAAAAATCCATTTTCGGTACACACTTCAACACGAAACAAGAATCTAATACACTCAGATTAACATCATGATATACAAGCAAATAAGCAATTAAACTTAACCCGAACCCCATGACTTGCAGCGTGCATTCCGTGCAACACATTCTCATGTCAATTGAAGTCTGCCTTATTTTTATACTACCTAAAAACGCAAATATTGCAAATGAAGCTTGAAATTATCAACAAAGGCATTAGATATCATCACCAAGTTCCAATACAATTTTACTATTTGCACTATAATCTGAATACCTTTCTCGAATTTCCAGCAAACACATAGATAAAATACCACAAAATGATTCAATTTATAATTTTAAAGTTATATGTAGGACATTACATGTGACATTAATAAGGGCAGAAGTGACCGCAATGCATCATCACAACTCAGGTTTGCAAGGTCTGCAAATAAAGTCTTTCTACACAGGTTTCCCTTGCGAGTTGTACAAAAAGATTACCATGACTCGTACCAATGGCATTCTGGTTACAAAGATGTAGCATTTTTGCTCCAAGACTCATCTTAATGGTGTAATGACACAGATCCGCAGCCTTCCTTACAAAGGAGTGGCGTTTATGCTTTAGGACTCATCCATATCGCACACGTGTAGGGATAGACTTCGATGTTACAGGGCGTCATTAGTATATAGAAACATATATTTTTACCAGCGTTCTCTTGGCTTTCCGTCTGGGAACACAGGGTCAAGAACTTTTTCCTCATCCGGTTTCGCTTGTTTGCTTTGGCTCTTCACACTTTCATCGTCTTCATCAAAATCAGGAGGCATGTCGTCATCATCATCTCCGTCATCCTCATAGTCATCATCACTGTTATCATCCTCATAATCATCACCCATTTCATTACTGACTACATCATCAAGATCCGACCAGTCCTCTTCATCATCCTCCTGGTCATCACCACCATCCGAATCAGTTTTCACCACCCGCCCTCTGAAACGAGGAACAGAAACCAGCGCACGAAGCTTCTCTTTAATAAGCAGCAACCGATTCTTATCAACCAACTGTGAATCACGATATGCATCTCTAAGGAAAACGGAGTCCCTATCTCCTTTAAGAGACACATAAAACATATCAGGGTGTCTTATAAGCATCCCACGAAGCTGTTGAGAAAATCTAAACTCCTCTCTAAAATGCGTAAGATGATCAACTAACGTCCTCTTCTCAACCGTAAGACTTAAAATCTCGTGCACAACCGCACAAGCATGCTTCTCTTTTTCTGCCGAACCAGGCCTTAATTCAGAAAAATCCGAATAAGGTGAAATGTACGGTATATCCCTAAACTGCGCAATCCGTCTCATTTCACCTTTCGTAAGTTGAAGACCCTCGCAACCTCACTCTATTAAACTTCATCGGTCTATCAATAATCAAATCCCTCTTTTCCGCTTCTCGTGCTAACTTATCCTCTTCCTCAAGCTCAGCAAACGAGACAGCAAGTTCATTATCCCAATGAGTCAACTCCAACGCCGGCCCTCTCTCCGTCCTTACAACCTTAAAATACTGCGGATACCTTTCACAAATCGTATCACGAAACTCCAAAGGAAGTCCTAAATCATTCTTCAAATGCGCTATTTTTTCCACAAGTATCCTTTTCTCCAACGACATCATCAACAACTTCCTTATCTTAACTACTAACAAATCCTCCATCTCATTCCTAACCTTCATTTCCTCAAAATACAGCTTTTCCGCCTCGGCCGTCAACTTAAACTTAAGCGAAAACGCTCCTTCTTCCTCAATCTCAAACACGCCCGGAAACTTCCTCAGCAAGGCAATAAACCTTCTACGCTTTTGCAACCCTAACGCGCGCCTAAACCTACCTAAATCCCTCAGCTGCATAACTCTATCCGGTTGACTCAACAATATCTTCCTAATCTTCATAACTAGTTTCAACTTCTTATCTCTTTGTATCACGTTATCAAAAGGAAGCTCTTTCCTCCGTTTCACTATCGCCCGAATTGGCGTAACTCGAACATTGGTAATTTTCCTAAATTCACCCCCAAATTTCAAATCTAAATCATTTCCTAAAAAGGGTGTTGTTTTTTTATATAATTGCGAACTGGGTTGTTGAGATAAAGAGGTTTTGTGTGATATAAAGAAAGGTAAAGTAGTGAGTGATGACGTCATTTTGTTGGTCTAATTTGTATGAATTTGAATTTGAATTTGAGTTCAGTTAAAGATGGAATTCAAAATGAAGGTATGTAACAATCATTGAAAAGCAATATATTAGAGATAGAATTTACGAAAATGGATGCAGATTGAAGAAAAATGACTTACCAGTGTATGTATGATGCTGGGATTAGGGTTTATGGAATATGAAAATGATTTTTGGGGTTTATGTGATAGAGCTAGAGTTATCTTCAGATTTTTTGGGTTTATTATCTTGAAAATGTTCTATATTGGGCAAGTTAAGGCCTTGTACTTAGACACTTCTACACATGGTCCCTTATTTATGGATGGATAATAAGGGTGCGTTCGTCTCGCGTTATTATTATTATTATTATTAGACTAAAATACACCGGTTGGTCAGAACTCTTGGTGGCAGATCGCGATCGACCGGGCGGCCATATTCATCGTGGTGAGTCAAACCTGGCCTTTAAATGCCAAATCGGTCCTTTGACCAATTCTCCGTTAGTCAAAGTCAGCAGCTTCCCCACGTGCTTTCGCATGATAGATGAACTCGTCATTTCGTTGTTTTGGCCTATTTTATTTTATCTTCATCTTCCTCATGGGCTAAACCCAGATTCCGCGACCTTAAACCCAAAATCCGCGACCAACAAAGGTGTCGAGACCACGATTTGTTCTATTATTGTCTTTTCTTATCATTGAGACCTGCCGATTTGTTCACAAATGTCCTTTAAGTAATTTTTTTACGTCTCGATTTTCAACACGAGATAATAATCATACAGTTGTACAAACATACAATTCCACCATCTACACCCTATGTGACGACAAAGAAGCTTCAGACAATGACACCATCAATTACGCATCACTGACCCATCTCGCTGCATCGCCCACTCTGCGTCCCACTTCTCAAGGTTGGACCTACCTATTTCTTCTCAAGTTTTATGATGGAGAGCAATGTGAGAATGGCCGAAGTTTAGTATCAATGTGACACAAGGACGAGGGTTGCCACCAAGTTTGAGGCCTCCAACACCGTAATCCCCGGTCCGGTGAGCCAAGAGTCCGGTGACGATACGGTCTTAGGATACATGGTCCCGCTAACTTTGACCACCCTAAAGATCTTATCGATGATGATAGCGATGATGAATCGATGACGGAAAGAAAAAGAAATCTAATGGGATGGTTATACAAAGCTCTCAGGATTTTGCTTACATTGGGGTTACTATATACTTGCTTGTAGATTTTAAGATTTTTCATACTTATGTAAGCTATTATTTTATTGTTTGCGAGTTGTATAAGAAGGTTAAAGATAAAGATTAGGGATTACATTGTGTATCATGATAGAATGGAGTGCTAAAGATTTCATAAAATAATAATGAACACGTGTTATTTGATTTCCTATGTTTCGTGACTATTTGTGTCTCTTGCTTCCAAGGTTGGCTAGTGTTGTCTTCGTTTCACCAATGAAGAAAATTTTGACTTACATGCAGAGCTGAATATACAAGTTAAAACAATAACAATAGTGGTAACAACCATTGTTGGAGAACTTGGCGAATCATGTTTCCAGTACACTGGCTTGCACATGCTTGTTGAAGCAAATCGATCCCCAGATTGTATGCGCCTGTTACAGAAACATAACTATGAAGTTGTGACCGATTATGATGTTGATGTGTTAAAACCAAAAAACAAAAACTTCAAAATCCAAACTAATTTTTCAAATTTAAGATTTGCAAAGAATGATCTTCAATTTTTAGATTGAAATGTTCTATGATCTTGATAGCGAGCAACCGTAATGGCAAGGAGTAAACATATATTTGAGCTATTACGTAAATGTGAGCATAAAGTATGTTGGAACAAATATGTCAGATGAAGCTAGGCTAAATGATGAATTCGCAATAAACTTCAAGAAAGACAAGGACATGGATTGATAACTCTATCAAATTCTCTTTTCCTATTACTCACTTATGATTTCAACATACCAATAGCGATGAATTGAGAGAAAGTAATATATTTTTCTTGGCTATTTTGGTCTAGAAAGTATATCATTGCCAAACCTCGTGAGAAAAATTATTTCATCTCCATCCATGTAATAACCTTGACAATCTATTTTGTTGGTTGGGATTACGGGTTTAAGGTCGCGGAACTGGGTTTAGCCTATGAGGAATATGAAGATGAAATAAAATAGACCAAAACAATGAAATAGCGAGTTTACCCTCGTGTGCAAGGCACATGGGAAGTTAATGAACTTTGACTAATGAGAGAATAGGTCAAAGGGACCGATTTGGCATTTAAAGGCCAAGGTTTGGACTCACCACGATGAATATGGCGATTCCGGTCGATCGCGATGCACCCCGCCAAGTTTAGGGACCAACGGTGTATTTTAGTCTTATTATTATTATTATTATTATTATTATTATTATTATTATTTTTAAACAACACTTTATTAGAAAATTATAGGATTTACAACACTTATTATTATTATTATTATTATTATTATTATTATTATTATTATTATTATTATTATTATTATTATTATTATTATTATTATTATTATTATTATTTATTTATTTATTTTAATAAATTTATTTATTATTATTATTAGGCAAAAATATATATCCTCATAAAGTGAATAATTGCATATATATCTTTTGTACAAGTTTTTTATGCACATAATACAATGGTTTTATGCATGATTTGGATATATATGCAATTTTGGCTTCGGAAGGATATATATGCAAAAGTTATTATTATTATTATTATTATTATTATTATTATTATTATTATTATTATTATTATTATTATTATTATTATTATTATTATTAAAACATCACTTCATTAGAAAAACAAAAATATTTACAAGAAATTGGTGGGAAATAAACACTGAGTTGGGCTTCCACTTCTTTCTAAATACAAAACTTAGTCTATGAAGATAAAGGCACCACTCTTGACATTATTTGAGTGACTATGACAATGGTCTTGATGCGTGAAAGTGTGTCCAAAGCCTACGTCCAAGCTCCTCATGATGACGTATAGTCTATATTCGGTCACGAACCCGACTAAAGTCCAACACTAACTTAGTCCAAGTCGAATGGGCTAAGCCGATAAATGTTTGGGCTCACGAAGGCCCAAACCCAAATCTATTTACGGGATAGATATCGGATATCTCCTATGTTTGGAGATAATTGCTCTCCAACCGACTTAGGCGGGATACGCGAAGGTTGGGGAACACGGAACCAACAAGGATTCGTGCGTATATAAAGGAATCCCATCCTCGTTAAAGGTACGATCTACAAACCCTAATTCTCCTTTAACCCTAAATCGATTACTTACTCTCACGCCGAAGGATAATCGTGGGAGACAATCCCACGGTAAGCCTAACGGTGTTTTCTGTCTCTTAGTGCGCAGGTCTCAAGCAACAATCATTAATTGGTACGAGAGCCGGAGCCCAAACAAGGAACGCCCAACTTTTGTATCAACAAGTGGCGCCATCCGTGGGACCATTCACTAAGAACTAAGAACTAGAATGATGAAGCATGGAAATCAGCGATCGTAAACAGACCTTACCGAAAAAAAGCCGCACATCGGATCAGCTTCCAAGCAGACTTCTGGGATAACCGGTCTTCGCTAAAACAAGGATCGAGCCAAGACACGGTCTTCCCTATGGTGGAACCACGCTCGGGGACAACCCAGCCACGGTAACCACCGCTAGCGAGAAGATCCACTACGCGCTCCTTTGCCACTCCATTCCCAGCGGTGGTGGAAACAAACTTCACAAAAGCACCGATGCGCCCGATAAAAATAAGGGTATAGTGGTAGAAGTTGATACTCCTACTCGGAAGGGTTGTGTCGAACTAGCGCCGAGATGAGTTCGTATCACAAAATTACGAAACCATGGTTGCTCTAATGCAAAAGGAAGCAAAGAAGAGGTCAGGTCGGAGTTTGCATGCCCGACTAGATTTTGGCCCAGAGTTTGAAACATCCCCACCGCGCCGTCAGAAGGAGAAGCACGGGAGGGATAGCCGCCGACCCCAGTGTTTAATGAATTGGGAGGAGAATTGAGGATGATGAGACATCCAACTCACGACATCCGGAAGAAAGTGAGGAGGATGAGCAGGCGCACGGTGTCCATGCCAGACTTGGTAGCCGGAGAATTCAGGACAGACTTGGGCGACGATACTCCCCAAGTGATAGCCCTTCAAGTCCAGATTCTGAGGACAGTCGGCGCAAGCGCCGAAGAAAGGAAAATTCATCCTCTGACAATTCCTCGGACAACGAGGATAGTGATACAGGACATTGGAAGTCCAGAAACAGATACAATGACCAAGAGGAGGAAGATATATCTCTCCCATGGCGCCGTCAAAAGGTGGATGCGTTCACTCGACGCATCAGTGATTTTTCAGAGAACAAAAGGAGGCGCATGCCGCCAGCGTGAAAACCTATGGCGGAACGGTGATCCCGATGATCACCTAAAATTTTGAATCGGCCGCTACAATTGGCCGGCACACACAGTATGGTGCCATATGTTCAACTCCACGCTAGTAGGAAGTGCGCGGGCGGTTCAACAAGCTTCCACGCAGAAGCATCAATGGTTTTGAAGAATTGAGAAAGGCGTTCCGCCTAAACTTTACTCAACGGAAAAAGTGTGCAAAAACCCCATCGAACTCGCCAGGGTCAAACAGCGCCAAGGGGAATCCACAAGCGCTTTTGTGGAGCGCTTCAAAGATGAATGCATGCAAGTTAAAGCGTGCCCCGAGGTGCTCAAAATCTCAGGGTTCATGAATGGGATCAGCAACCCAGAACTTATCAAAAGGTTGAACGACAAGATTCCCCAATCCTTTGATGAGGTCATGAAACGCGCACGGTCTTTTGTCGAGGAGAGGCTGCGGCGGATAGCAAGAAGAGCTACTCGAACTACCGGTCACAGGAACAACCTGGGAGACAATCCACTGACCGGAGTAGTAACCGTAACAGGAATTATCGCAACCAGGGGAGTGGGCGCGACAATGACAAATATATCCCGCTGATAAAGACTCCAAAGGAGATACTCGCAACAGAAGGCGCGAACTTTCCTAGACCGCCACAAATGCGTACTCCAGAGGATCGGCGAGTGGGGAGTGGATACTGTGATTATCACGCACAGAAAGGCCACACCACCAATGAATGCGTCCAACTGCGCCAGCTCATTGATAAGATGGTAAAAGAAGGCAGATTGGACCATTTGGTTAAGAACATCAAGGATGGGAAGGATAGACAGAAGAATGGGAACAAGAAAGAGATACCCAAGGACAAGGCCGACACCATCTACATGATACAATCATGGCAGCGGGTTACTAGGCAGAAGGTCAGCCAGGAGTTTTCCCGTGGAAGTGCAATCTCTTTCCCCACCTTAACTATGGACAACGCAGTGGTAGAGCCACTCACCATCGAGATTAGTGCGGGGGGTCACGACATCCACCGCATGTACATTGATGGTGGAGCATCTGCAGATATCATGTATGAGCACTGCTTCAAGCGATGCGACTGAATACGCGGTCGGTTAAGCCCGGTCGACGGCCGCCCGGTTTTCTGGGAGAAAGATATGGCCTATGGGGCAAATCGTCTACTAGTCGGCAGTAGGCAATAAAGAACACTCTGCAACAGCCTGGATGGATTTCATGGTAATCAAATCTCCTTCGCCATACAATGGCATTATCGGAAGACCAGGGATATCCGCTATCGCAGCGGTCCGATCTGACGCACGGATGCTTAAATTCCCAGTTGAAGGTGGTATTGTTACTCTTTACAATGCTATTGTGCCGCATAAAGAATGTAACACGATTACATGCGAAACGACACCTATCCCAGAGCAGCGCGCAACCAAAGTTCCAAATCTGAAGGTTGCAATCCACCCTGACTACCCAGAACAGGAAATATCCATCGGAGGGTCACTGTCGGACAACGGCAAAGCAGCTGTGTGTGCACTCTTGCAAAAGAACCTGGACATTTTTGCATGGGAGCCAAAGCACATGACTGGGGTACCACGTTCAATCACAGAACATAAGTTGAGAATCCGACAAGGATACTCACCCATACGCCAGAAGAAGCGCGCCAGCCGGGCTCGGGCACGCAGCAATCTGGCAGAGGTACACAAGCTAGTAGAGGCGGGAATCATGCGGAAGTCTACTACCATGACCGGCTTTCTAACCCAAAGAATGGTAAAGAAGAGCGATGGTGGTGGCGAATGTGCGTGGACTTCACGAGACCTCAATAAGGCATGTCCACAAGATCGCTACCCATTACGAGATAGGCGGAAAATTGAGTCTTTGTGCGGATATCCATTAAAGTGCTTTCTAGATGCATACAAAGGTTATCATCAAATCCGGATGGCTAAGGAGGACGAGGAAAAACGGCCTTTCACACAAGCCAGGCGTTCTTGTTACACAAAATGCCCTTTGGCTTGAAGAATCTGAGCGCTACCTATCGCGGTTAGTAGATAATGCATTTGAAAAACAGGTAGGCCGCAACACGGAGGTCTATGTGGATGACACGGTCATAAAGAGCCATCTTGAAGATGAGTTAGTGCGCGATATTGAGGAAACGTTCAAAACTCTACGAGAGATCAATATGAAGCTAAATCCCAAAAATGTACCTTGGCGCCACTGAAGGCATGTTCCTTGGATACCTGATAGAACCTGACGATATAAAACCGTGTCCAGAAAAGACTAAGGCTGTTATCGAACTTCCTTCACCGCGCACATTGAAGGAAGTCCAATCTCTCAATGGAAAGCTGGCCGGTCTAAACAGATTCCTATCCAAGTTCGCAGACAAATCATTACCCCTTTTCAAAACACTCAAGAAGTGTATAAAAAAGGGAGACTTTCGGTGGACTACGGAGGCAGAAGAGGCCTTCACACAACTTAAACAACACCTGGCAACGCTACCCACACTTGTTGCACCCCGACCAGGGGAAGAGCTGATTATGTATTTATCCGCAACTGATGGAGCAGTTAGCGCAGTGTTACTAACGGATAGGGATTCAGTACAAACCCTGTCTATTTTGTAAGCAAGGCGCTCAAGAAAACGGAGATGAACTATAGCGCCATGGAAAAATTAGTTACGGCATTGGTGTTTCTTCGCTAAGCGGCTACGCAGTACTTCCAGCGCGCAATAGCGGTTATCACAGATCAACCGATCAAGCAAATCATCTCCAAACCTGATGCATCAGGACGACTGCAAAAATGGAGTGTGTTGCTCGGTGAACACAACATCACCTACAGACCACGCACTGCGGTAAAAGGGCAGATACTCGCAGATTTCATCATTGAAAAACCAGACACTGATGATGCACCCGCACCAAGTACGAAGGAACTACCAGATCCATGGATCTTGTTCACAGACGGATCCTCTTGCGTAGATGGGTCAGGAGCAGGCCTCATCCTCACAAACCCAGAAGGTATGGAATTCACTTACGCACTGCGTTTCGAATTCACATCAACAAATAACGAGGCAGAGTATGAAGCCCTAATAGCTGGACTACGCATTGCATCTCGAATGGGTGTACGCAACCTGGAAGCGAATGTGGATTCCAGACTAGTAGCCAACCACGTGTTGGGTGAGTACGTAGCCAAGGAGGAAAACATGATTCAGTACCTCGACAAAACCAAGGCATTAATTCAAAGCTTTGACAGGTTTACCATCAAACAGGTTCCAAGAGGGGAAAACCGCAAGGCGGATGCACTAAGCAAAATCGCATCCACAAGCTTTGCACACCTATCCAAACAGGTGTTGGTGGAAACATTGAAAAGCAAATCCATCTCAGAGATGGAAGTATCCACGATAATAGAGGAAGACGGACCTACGTGGATGACACCGATAGTAGAATTCATAAGCAAGGGAATATTACCCCAAGAGCAGAAGGAAGCCCGAAGGATACGGCGCACAGCGCAAAGGTTCGAACTTCGGGACAACATACTGTATCGACGCTCTTTCTTGCAACCATGGCTCCGCTGTGTTGGTCCCCTACAAGCAACCTATGTACTGCGAGAAATCCACGAGGGTTCATGCAGCATGCATTCAGGACCACGATGCGTGGTGGCGGCGCTTACGGTCGGGATATTATTGGCCCACCATGCACCGCGACGCGGGATTTAATAAGAAAGTGCGTGGCGCCAAGTTCACAGACCCATTCCCCGCCAACCACAACACGAGCTAACACCAATTACGGCACCATGGCCATTCTACAAGTGGGGTATCGACATCGCAGGCCCCTTTCCTGTCGCAGCCGGAGGATTAAAGTTCCTCATAGTTGCCATAGACTACTTCACCAAGTGGATCGAAGCAAAGGCAGTGGTCACAATCACTGGCAACCAGGTGAAACGCTTTGTATGGGAAAACATTGTATGCCGTTTCGGTCTACCTGGGGAAATCATCTCGGACAACGGAAAACAATTCTGCGATAACCCTTTCAAGGACTGGTGCGAGAAGCTAAACATCACACAAAGCACCGCGTCAGTTAAACACCCACAAACCAACGGCTTAGTTGAACGTGCGAATCGAAGCCTCGGTGAAGGAATCAAGGCACGCTTGGACAAGCACAAAGGAAGATGGGTAGAAGAACTATCGCATGTTCTGTGGGCGCACCGCACTTCAATAAAAACCGGCCGAGGGACACCCCTTCTCTCTAGTCTACGGAGAAGTCGTCATACCACCGAGATCGAATGCCAACTATCCGCCTTCTTGAAATCAATGTGGCAACCAATGATGACGAGAGACGTGTCGACTTAGACCTGCTAGAAGAAAGGCGCGAACGCGCAGCTATACGGGAGGCCAAATCAAAGTCAAGGATGAAGGGATACTATGACACTAAAGTGCGCCGTGTTTCATTCAGACCAGGTGACTTCGTTTACCGCGCCAATGATGCGAGCCATGCAGAAGACACATGTAAGCTTGGACCAAAGTGGGAAGGACCCTATGAGGTTACTGAAGCATTGGGAACAGGCGCGTACAAGCTACGAGGCTTGGATGGTCGTGAACTGCCACGCACATGGAACATCTGCAACCTTAAAAGGTGCTACCTATAGGAATGGTTACTACCAACAAGACTGGCGCTCCGGCACTTTATTGAAGTGCCCAATAAATATCTATGTATTTACTTTTGTTTCCTTAGTATAATGTCTCATTTAATTCTCATAAAAAAAAAAAAAAAAAAAAAACTTGCAAGTATCAATAAAACGCGGTTTCTAGCTAACTCATGACATATTTTCATTTGTTATTTTCATATCTTGTATGTCTTAACAATTTTTATTTCTTGCCTACATGGCGTGCATGCACTAAATAAACCCACGATGGTAAAAGGATAAGTTAACCTACTAAACAACTTGTTGAGTAAGAGGGTTGCAAACCCATCAACATTGGATCACGTATCCTTGTTAAACACCTTGTTCTCAAGACGTTGGAACAAGTTTGTGCGCATCTCACGATGGGTGCGCAACAACGCATATGGTGCCTGTTTAACAACGTGGGAACCAAGACACTTGATTCCTTGATATGATATTTACAGTACGCTGTATATCACAACATACACGATTATGCTAAAAACAAAATACTTAGAAATTATCTCTTAAGTATATTACGATTTTCATACATGACTATGGACTTCTTACATGACTATGGATTTTCATCTAACTCTTAGACAACACATATGCCTTTTAGGCAAAGACAAACAGACAAGTACGTACATTACAAGTTGCAACAATATCCATACGAACTTAACAAAAGAGATTTTATTCATAACTTACGCGTTATTACAAAAGGATTGTTACTTTACAACGTACAAACCTACCAACTATTACAACGTTCAAGAGATGAGCTACCTACGCGGTTTGCTGCATCTTTAACCTCGCTTAAACTCTTCAACAAATCAGCATCTTTACGAGCTACGGTAGCGACACTAACAGGCACCCCGTCAGAACGGGGGAGGTGAGCTGCGCCAACGCCACACAAAACGGCTTTACCCTTAATGCCTTCCTTCTTGGCGAGCCTGGCAGCATGAGCTTCCAAGACCTGTTTCAATGGAACTTCCTTCTCCAAAGCGAAGGGGTTCAGGATATCTTTGGGACAAGCAAAAACAGGCACTTGAAGCTGCGAGACATCGGGCTTCAAAAAATAATCTGGCTGCGCTTCTGCATTCTCAATACGATGGCGCGCTAATGTCAACCCTTCCATAATAACAGTTATGGGATAATCTTGGTCGCGTTCCATTTCAGCAATCATTGGAAGCTCCAAAGACTTCATCTTCTCCATGGCAGACACTAGCTCATCGAAGATCACGCATTATAGCGGTGCACTGCTCGTGGTACCTTCAACATCTGCCTCATGAAGCTTCTCCACGACACGCTTCAAGCGCTCAGGCGACTGGACTACCCCGAAGGCATTAACCACTGGCGACTCTAGGGTAGTAAGGGCGGCGAGACGAAGACCATGGGCTATAAGCCGCTGCGCTCGACTATAGTCGACAAGAGTTGGGGGTACAACTCCTCGTCGTACTCAATACTGAGCTTGCGCAATTTGGCCTCTTGCGCCTCTAGAGCACCTTTCACAGTGGCACCAAAGTTTTCAAGCTGTGAAGTCAAGTCCTCTTTGCCCATCTCCAAATACTTCAGTGCCCAGAGCTGTGCAGCCTTGTATCCTGAGGCCTCTGCACGCTCTTGGTTTAGTTGGCCCATCAGCGCCATCTTTTCCTCAGCCTGCTTCTGGGCGTAAACACTCAGACTCTCTGCCTCAGCCTTGGCACTAGCCAATTGCGCCAAAGAAAGCAATGGTCTGATCCTTTTGAGCACCTTGGCTGCTTTCACCAGACATTTGCGCTTTTAGCTTCTCAACAAGCGAAGCTTGATGCGCAGACACCTGCACCAACTCTTCAACCAGTTGTTCCATGGGAGCATCCCCAGCAGACACATCTTCACCCTTCTGGCTGTGTGGCTCAGAAGACACAGACGGCGCAGGACTATTATGGGGAGGCGGCTCCGCACCCTGTTCAAACCTGCACACACAGACAAAGAATGGTCAGTTCCTCATACAGTCAGTTGGCGCGAAAAAAAAAACTATTAACTACATTACTTACTGCGGGCCAGCGATATTAGCAGAGGGGTGCGATGACGCAACATCACTGGAGGATGACTCCACAGTGAAGACCACCGGGCGCTTTTTCCTTGATGAGCTCGCGCCATCCTCTCCAAGCGATCTTTTGCGCTTTAGCCCGGATTCTTGCTCTTCTTCTTCCTCTTCTTCCATTGGTTGGGCCACTGCTACGGGTGGTGGTTGCGCCACTGGGGATGGCACCCAGGATTTGGCGCGCTGCGTGGCGTCGCTTCCAATGTAACCGAAGAGCTGGTCCCTGCCTCTCCTACGTTCATCTCCAGGGTACGCCCTGCGGTGGCAACCAGTATCGGCTCTTCTCCTTCTTTCAATGGCCGTGTCCCTGTCTTCACCTGAATGGGCTTCGCTAGTTGAACAACCGTGAACAAATCCATCTCGCAACAAAGAAACAACAGTACACAGGTTACATAATGCGAAAAAAGGAACAGAAAGTTCTTACATTAATTAAACTAGGACAGGCGGAGGAACGAGCACCCACCCTGGCCATCAGCGCCTAAGAAGATTGGCATCTCATCTGGCATACCAAAGTAATTACGGCTAATGCCCATATGCACCAAAAATTCCTCCGGATAGGAACTAATGGGGATGCGGTTGGCGTTTATCAATTCCGCATCTTCCGCGACATATGATCCAGGTAGGGGGCGCTCATCCCTCTGCAAAGTTCCCTGGGTATAAAATTCAAAACGTGGGGGGAAGCACACGTCGTCTACCCAGAAGAACGTCTCTCTCCAGTTCCTGAGTGCATCCAGTTTGTCTGTATAACATTGGAGGCGCCCAGGGCGTTTCGCGAATGAGACCCACCCGTGCGCCCATGTTGTGTGGTAGAACGCACGGAATAGATGGATAGTCGGGTTAATCGCCAGTAATCGGCAATTAACCTCGAAGTTGGTAATCCGCACCGATCAAAGGCGGTGGGATATGTGCAACTCGTAATAGTTTAATACGTCGTACAGAAATAGGGATATGGGCACACGTTGATTCGCGAACTCGAAAAAACGTGTGTATACTCCTATTTTCCCTTCGGGGAAATCCGCAATAGATGCTCGCGCATCCGGGACAACCGGATGCACGTCAAGCGGTATAAAATAATCCGAGGTGAACTCTAGAAGTTCCCCCTCAGTTATGTCGGAGGTAAAATCAGATAGCTGTTTGACCATGGTATCTTTTTTCTTTTTCAAGGCGCACGCGCGGTTACCTTGGAAATAGGCAGTTTTCTGTCTTTGCAAATGAACGGTTTCTTAACAATGGAGGATTGAAGTTTTTCACTGTGAGAAACACAGTGGAAATGAAGAGGCGGTTTATATAATTTTTCTCATCCACGCGATGAGTGACACGTGGACTCCACTATCCTTACAATATGTGGCTAAGATCACTTGATGGGACGCTGCAGATTACTTTCCCCGACTTACGAGGCGCCCATTTTTAATATTAAGTCTAGATACAATGTACCCGCGGGTATATTTTTGACTTCTTCGCTAAGCTTTGCGCTTTTCATGGGTTGGGTTATTAGTCTAGCATCCGCGATTAGTCACAAGCATACTAGGCGGGGGACATGATGACGTATAGTCTATATTCGGGCAAGAACCCGACTAAAGTCCAACACTAACTTAGTCCAAGAACTGGGCTAAGCCGATAAATGTTTGGGCTCACGAAGGCCCAAACCCAAATCTATTTACGGGATAGATATCGGATATCTCCTATGTTTGGAGATAATTGCTCTCCAACCGACTTAGGCGGGATACGCCGAAGGTTGGGGAACACGGAACCAACAAGGATTCCGTGCGTATATAAAGGGAATCCCATCCCTCGTTAAAGGTACGATCTACAAACCCTAATTCTCCTTTAACCCTAAATCGATTACTTACTCTCACGCCGGAGGATAATCGTGGGAGACAATCCCACGGTAAGCCTAACGGTGTTTTCTGTCTCTTAGTGCGCAGGTCTCAAGCAACAATCATTAATTGGTACGAGAGTCGGAGCCCAAAAAAGGAACGCCCAACTTTTGTATCAACAATGTAAGGCTACCCCCGGAGCCCATGAAGTCGCCTCAATACCAACAAAATGAGAGATTCCAGTCACACCCAAACATGCATCCTCACCCCTGGATCCAATTGAATAGTAACAAGTCTGCAGGACGTAGCTCTTTCCCAGCCTTTGAAAGGAACCTCATTGGAGCCTCCTTCCGCACCATGATCCCCACCTTGAAACATATATCAACAAGAATATCACGTACCAGGTTGTGCCTGAACTTCACACCCACTTCACTGGAACAATGAACTGCATGATCTCCCCATTGGTCCATACGATACACATTACAACTCGGACAAGGACTGCCTTCAGTAAACATAGGTATAGTAAGCCTATAACATAACACCGAACGGAACTGGCGATGGTTTATCCTCTGGCTCAACCCATCAATAGGTATGGTGAATAGGAAATCTTGTGCAGCAGGGGCACGCATGCTACTGAGAATAACCACTTGTCTAGAACTTAACAAATACTTGGAAACAAGATTTTTCTCAATGACACCAAAGTAACACTTTGCCATTATTATTATTGTTATTATTTTTAATTTTGAAAGATGAGTCGAGGTTGGAAGCATTTTTTTAAAATCGAACCGGAAATTAATATGATTTTAGACGGTTTTTTAGCTATTCTCGGTTTAATCGGTTTTTCTGATCCAACATAGCTTAATTGGCCGGTTTCGATCAACTGCTTCCTGGTTAACCGATCCAATCCGATTTTCAAAACACTGGTTCGAAGGGTTGAAGTAAGAGCTAAGAATAGTACTCATAAAATCATAACATAGCAAGACAATGAGGTTTTGCAATAGATTTAACTGAGTTGCGTTTTTCTATTTCTTCCCATAAAATAACAACTTAAATTAAAACTTGATATGCGTAAATACTAAATACTCATTTAATTACTTATAAAAAAAATTCTCTTTTATCATTACCTTTTATTCATTCATATACCAAAAATCATAGTTCTAATTCAAAAAGAAATGCTACACTCACACAATTTTCATAAAAATCCACACACATTTCTCTTTCTTGTTCTCACTCCCTATGATTATGCGATACATGTGTGTGTGGATTTTTTTTTAATTGTGTGTCTGTAGCCTTTCTCTATTCCAAAACAATATACAAAAATACTCGCACACTTTTGAAAGATGAGTCGAGGTTGGAAGCATTGTTTTTAAAATCGTACCGGATATTGAACTGATTTTTTAGACGGTTTTTTAGCTTTTCTTGGTTCAATCGGTTTTTCTGATCCAACCTAGCTTAATTGGCCGGTTCCGACCAACCGCTTCCCGGTTAACCGGTTCGATCCAATTTTCAAAACACTGGTTGGAAGGGTTGAGTAAAAGCTGAGAATAATAATAAAACAACATAGCAATACAATGATGTTTTGCAATAGCTTCAATTGAGACTCAATTTTGCTGTGTTTTTCTGTTTCTTCCCTTAAAATAACAACTTAAATTAAAATTTATTATACGTAAATATTCATTTAATTACTTATATTTATTTTCTCTTTTATGATTTCTGTTATTCATTCATATATCAAATCATAGTTCTAACCCGAAGAGCAATGCTACACTTACACAACTAAAAAAAAAAAAAAAAAAAAAGCATATTTGACAAGTAACTTGTACCAATATAATTGTCTTAAAATTTCATAATTATGTGACACGTATGTGTAAGTGGATTATTTATTTATTTATTTTTATTTTTTTAATTGTGTGACTGTAGCATTTCTCTAATCCAAAACCATATACAAAAGATACACATTGTTCTTATGTTTTATATATTGATGGAATAAGATTGTGGATACGGAATGAGCAAGCGGCATGGCCCCGACCTTTGTGATTACCGAGATACCTAACTTAGATAGATTTATTGAGATGATAAAGAGCTTGTTAAGTTCGCGAAAAGTAAGCCAGTGACTTCTTTTTAGGCCTTTTCCGCTTTATATCTGCAAGTGTAAAAATGTTTAAGGAGATTTGTTTTATAACACCCTAAAACTTGGACTAAAATTTTATTAAGATTTTGATTATATCCTAAGTTGAATAAATAAATAAGTAATATAAAAACTATATGTTAAGAAATAAAATACAAAAATTAAAACTCATACAAATCCAAACCCAACCCAAATTTTGTAAACCCATATTAGACAAAATAATAATAATAATAATAAATAAATAAATAAAATTTGGTCCATCCCTTCCCCTCCAAAAACGTTTTACAGGAAAAAAAATAGAGAATGAGGAAACCCTAGCCTCCATTGTTGTTTTTCAAGAAAACTCAAGGAACCAAAAATCAAGTCTTATTTTTGAAGCATAGTAAGGGTAAGCAATCTTTTCTCCTCCTTTCTTATGATTAATTATGTAACTCACAAGATGAATTAGGGTTTATCAAAATCTTAGTAATTAGGTATGTTTGACCATTAAAACATAATTAGGGATATGTTAGAGGTTTAATCTTGCGTTGGTTAGGGTTAGATGTTCTTAAAATCGAAATTATGATGTTGTCCAGAATTTGGGTTGAATTCAAAGGGGTCTAAATTAATAATTCTTGCATGTTTTTGAGTGATTCTTTAACCTAAATGTAAGTACTTTTCGTGTACATTCTGAATATGTAAGCCTTGTTGCAATTGGAGACCTGTAGCTATGATTTTTATATTTTACAAGTTAAGGTGTCAAATATGGGAAAGCTGAGTAAAATTTTTGGTTGGGGTATTTGATTTTTCATTAAAAAATCATAAGGAGTTTTGACCTCTCCTTCTCCAGTCTTGATATTTAGGACATGGGTGACTTCTGGGAATTTTAGTGGAATTTTTGGAGTGGTGAAAATGTGTGCTTCTGGTCTAAACTTTTAGGGGTTTTGTTTCTGGGTACTTTCTGGACAAGTCCGGAGGTTTGATTTTCTACCCACACTTCTGCCCTATAATAAAATCTACAAAAATTCTAAGAGTAACCTAAAACATGTGGGAACATCTGTGATTTTAGGTTTACCTGTGATTTTTGTTGAATTTACTTATCGCTTTACTTTTATTCTTGCATTACATTATTTATTTTCTATGTGGTTGATGTCTATGTTTGTGATACATACTTGGTCTTTCATATAGTCACAAACTATATTTAACACTTTACATATTATGACACGCTTGATCAAGAAAAAGTAACCGGACTAATAATGGTGAAACTTGATTTATAATTAACCATTAATCTTGCGGAATCTTATGTGATATTAAGGGGTTGGCCTTACATGCCATAATGCGTTAAATGCATCCTCGCGTCGAGATTAGCAAATGCAATGGTTTATACTATATTTGATACAAAAGTTTTAAGTTTGAAGCGAGCGTATTCCCCCCCTACGTTTTCACAATTGGTATCGAGTGGGTTGGCTCTAGTTTTTAAAACAAATGGTTTCAAAACGAGTAAGGTCCTTGTATCAAATTTTTGGTGAAGTCTAGCATAATATGAAAAGTGTTTTGTTGATTTTTTTTCTTTTAAATTTTGTTGTTAGATATCTTGTTAATCAAGCTTGAATAAAGGTAAAAATGGGTAATATAACTTCACTAAAAAGTCTACAAAGGTTAAACCTTTTCGTTGGGTCAAAACATGCATTTTTGTATTTCTGTGTCAGATCCGCGGATCCCTCAGTTTACACTAGACGGATCCCTCAAGCAAGGGATCCATGGGATCCGTGGTACATAAAACGATTTTTATGCGAATTTCAAAATTCATAACTAATTAACCGTAAGTCGTTAGAAGTCGTGCCACCTATCATTTTAAAGGTATTTGAGTCTACTTTCATTTAAAATGATTTCATAAACTGATTCAAAACAAAATTTGCAGAATCATTGATTTATAATAGAAAGTCATTTTTCGGTCATAACTTTTGCACAAACTTTTGATCTAATTGGAGCGGATGTTTCGTTTTGAATAACAATGTGTCCTCTTTTGAAATTAAGGTTTTGATCATATTTATAAATATAAAAGAAACTAATCAAGCTTGGTATACATGTTTATATTTAACACAAAGCGATGAAAAGAACTTTCGTATGCTATGCTATATGATAAATTGTCTTCCTTGCATTACTTGATTATTTGCTTATCTCAAATTAGCTTTTGTGCTTGTTTGATTGAATAACATATGTGGTTTCCTTACCTTGCTATTCATTCTCTTGTTTGTCGATTTAGTAATATTCTACTAATCAATGTGCTATTTGAAGGAGTGTTTGAGATAACATCTAGTTGTGTCGAAAATGTTAGGTTAAATACTTAGATAAGTCATATAAGTTGAAAAATGTTTAAAACATGTAATACACCAAATGGATTTTTGATTGAGTTTGTCATGTGTGCAACATAAATGTTTTATGTGCTTATATGATTTCTTGTTTTCTTGTATCGTTTTCTAAGAACAACAAGAATGTACATCGGATCATAACCTACACTTGTGTTGATGATGTACTCTCCCGTTTTCATTTTCATGATCGCTTTCCAAGCTTCATAGTAGGATTGACAACTTGATTATTTCATCCGATATACTCAAGTAAATTATTTTGCAACGCAAATATAATTGTTCATATCCGAAAGTCCAAACTCGAGCTTTCCAACAACATATGTTGAACTAGCTCATCCAACCATTTTTTTGTTCACCATATGGACAACTTTTAAATTTGTTTTTAACATGACACCTTCGTCACCTTAGTTGTTTCAAGTATAATATTAATAAAAAAACGAAGCAAAGTATCATCATTGTTACTCTTCGATAGGCCATTGTAGGAATATAAATTTTCCTAACTTGAGAATGAATATTGGAGAACTTATTGCATTAGAAACTCAATTTGACCTAACGGTTGAATTACTTCCTTGATAGAAGTTGGGTGTGTGGAATCACCCGTAAAAATGGTCGTGTTTAGCAGTAATTGAGCACCGCTAGTAATAGTCTCATATTCATTCTCTCACTTGAGAAATTTCTACTTCTATGTTTTCCTAAAGTAAGTTTACAATGGAAATACTTTGCATTGTCTTAGGATTACTAATCAAACAAGTTGTAAAATTAATTTTTCTTTTAGTTAATCACAACCACTTGCCTCAACAAGCGATTATCTTGCTTTGATCGAGAAGAGCTACATGACTTCATGGACGAAGCTCATTGTATGCTAATCATCATCCGTAATAACTAGATTGTCCTAAACTAGCACCTCACAACTCTTTTGTCTTGAACACCATCATGTGATCTTTTCTTTCAAGACACATACCTTGCATGTCATTGTTAGTGTAAATGATTTACTAATCTAGACCGTAAATTTGTTTTAGACTTCTTGAATAGTGCTTGTTAAGTTTGCTAAACCTTTGTGTTATTTGTGAGCTCGATCTCATTTGATTGCCTATATGTGATCTCTACATGCTCTCCTTGCTTTGCTTAACGTATATACATGTGTGCTTGCTGTAAAATCATTTGCTACCATCAATCATTTTCTCTTGATCATTTAAGTCCTTCTTCATATAAGACACTTAATAGATCGAGTAACTTAGGATATGTAGGTGCTAGACCTTGCTAGAACCCAATCACCTCTTTTTTCACCTCGTCTCATTAGCGGATCCCTAGACTTAAGCTATTTGGATCCTCTAGTGAGGAACCGGTGGAACAAGTGGGCAAGTGGGTACTTTATCTCTTTAGATAATCATTTCAATTTTCCTTTTTCCCACACAAGCACTTGTTCAACACTTAGGATTATCAGTTTCTTATATGCTTATAAATGAGTTGCATTTATATGATTCTTTACGTGTTCTTTCTTTTCGTTTCATGATTTTATGTGAACAATTTATCCATTTGTATAAATGTTTTCCTTTCGTACTAACTCTTTTGGATTCTTGTAGGGCGACAATGGTCGATTTCATCATCAAGTCAAGTTGTGCTCACTCGCACATTTTTTTTATATTGCTAATCTTGCATCATCCTAACCATCTTACTCCACCAAGTCATCATGTCTACCAGCTCTATTGAGACATCAACCAAGTCAAAGATTCACCTTAATACCTTTCATCACCATCCCTTTCTAATCTTGAGTCTCTTTATTACCTAGTAATACTTGACCTCTCATCACCTCAAATTCCATACCTCTAAGTCATGATGATGATTTCTATCATTATCACCGTGTCCAAGGTCTAGTTCATGAACTACGTGATGAAGTATGTCTCATGTTCCACCACATCCTACTTGTGTCAACCACAACCTTAAACCACAACCTTATTGTGTCAACCACATCCTACAAGTGTCTCACTACCACTACAATTCATGGTCGCTCAACCATCCTCCACAAACATCTATGTTGTCAAAAGCCAAGTGAATTTCGTAATGAAATGCGTCTCATCCCTAAGCACATTTTTTTCCTTTTTCTTACCTTGAACAAACCTTACAACCTCTAAACCAACCATGATGATGCAAGTAGTAGGATTATTCTCTTTTTGACACTAATCCTTTCTTTGTTGGTTTATATATATACACTTTGATGTGTATGGGATTCTCGTCTATTTATGGACGAAATTTTACACTAATTATTTTCTTTGTAGGTTCACTCATATACATGGGTTTGTATATGGAGCACTTGTCTTCGGACGAAGTTTACTTATTTTTTCTTGTAGGTTCTTCTTGACGCCCTCGAGCTAGGGGGAGCTTCCGTCGAGCATTTACAAAGTGCATCATATGACTTACTCGTCCAAGGACGAATATAATTTTGCACTAACTTTTTGTTTTGTAGATTTTCAAAACACACTAGGAGAACTTGACGCTCTCAATAAAGGGGAGTTTTTCGTCAAAGCAAAAAACATTGCAAATTTTGCAATACTTTTGTCTTAGCCTTCCTAAAATACTTGACGCCCTTAACAAGGGGGAGCAACCGTCAAGGGGGAGCATGCACACATTCATTCTTCAAAATTCCTTTATGTTTCAACAAAAGGGAGATTTCTTTCTCATCATTTATTATTTTTTTCTTAACACTAACCTTGATACAAGTTAAGCCTAAAAAATTTGATCCATTAATCCGTTGGCAACAATGGTTATAATTCAAAGGATCTTTTTATTTTTTTTGTATGTGATTCTCTAGGTTCCTCTTAAAGGCGAGATCACCACCTCTTGAAGACGTGCAAGCTCAAGGTCATGAGTTGCTAAGCTTCGTCATTAGTGTTTCGTGTTGAAGGTATTGGCGTGGTGTTCCAATTGGAGCAATAAGGTGTTTTTATTTTAACTTCACTAGGGATGATGCAAACTCGCCATTCTTGGGAGAAATTTAGTTTAAAGGACACACCCTTTTTGTTTCGACAAAAGGGGGAGAAGAGTGTAAACGGAGAAGGTAATGTATAGGAAGTACGGACACAAGTAACTTTGACATTTTACCTATCTATTACGTGTACATATATTTTGTCATCATCAAAAAGGGGTAGATTGTTAGTGCAAATATTACGATATTTAATCTATACATTCTCATTTGTTTTGTTGATGACAAACATGTAACTTGTAATACATAACGTAAAATGTATAAGTTACTTGTAATTATATTTTGTCTCAACATACTCTCAACACCTCTCGACTACTCAAGTCCTTGTATGCTACAACACGAGTTCGTACATGTTTGTTATGTTGCGTTATGATCAAACCCTAACAAACCATTAAACATGTTTAGTTAAATAGTTTATAAAACACTTAAGTAATTTTGGTTACTTACATTTTATAAAATACATAAACATAAGTAAATGTGTTGGGTAAAACCCATGACCCATGACCCAAGACCCATACCCAATGTCTAGATACATTGTACTTTGGTGGGCATTCAAAATCCATGACTCATAGCCCATAGTTTTAACTCATAAACCAAGGGTAAAGAGGGCGTGCACGGATCCTCAAGTGTCCCACGGATCCCTTGGAATTACAAGGTCGGATCCTCCAGAGGGATCCTTGGGTAACATGGTTTTGGCCTTTTGCCTATAAATAGCAAGCCACTTCTTACCATTTCTTCAAACCTTTACATATAGTTTCTCTCCACCATTTCTAGGATATCTAGATCATTAGGAAACATGTAAACCACCCTCATCTCATATGATCATAATGCTTCTAACTTTCATTTATTGTAAGCATACTCCCGAAGTGATCCTCCAAAGCAAGCTTAGAGATCTTGCATCCTTACCTACTGAAGTGATCACCCATCACAAGCATACAAGCACATGAAGATCTTCTACAACAAGCTTGGGAAACTTGTCATCTTCATTCATAGAAGACTAACTACATCATGCTTTGTGTTCTTGATGTTTAGCTTAGGATTTCATATCCATTAGACACATTGTCTTGGATATTGTCTAGTATCATATTCTTGTATCTATGACTAGACTAGATGGTTTATGTGTTTGTACCATAAAACACAAGGTTTGTTATGTTGGGCCACAAAATATAACGAGTGTCATAGATGTGTCGTATATCTATGACTAGACTAGATGGTTTATGTGTTTGTGCCATAAAACACAAGGTTTGTTATGTTGTGCCACAAAACATAACAGGTGTCATAGATGTGTCATAGACATAAGTGAAAGATGTCTAAAGGGTCAAGACGAAGATACTAGTGAAAGGTGTCGAATGTCCATATTGAAAGCACTAGTGAAGGGTGCTTAGAAGTCAAGGCTAAAGGCATTAGTGAAGGGTACCTAGAAGATCGAGTCAAAGGAATTAGTGAAAGGTGCCTAAGGTGTACATTCGATATGGTGTGATTCGATGTACAAGATAGATTAGTATTGGGTCAAAGGATATTGATATCCTTGTTGATGTTGTTATAAGGAGTAGATCTCTTTTGGGGTTAGGTGTCGTATAATGTTGGGTAGTAGTTCTTCCATTGTAATGGAACTCGATACTGATAAAAGGTAGTCGACGTTGTGGTAGGTGTGGTTCTCTTTTGTGAAAAGAACCCGATGGTTAGCCTAGTACCGGAAAAAGAGTAGGCGACGTTGTGAAGGCTTCTGCGCCATAAGGAGTTGGTGTCGTGTAGTGTTTATGAACTCTCGAGTAGGTGACTCGGGGAGTGGAGTAGGGCAAGGAAGGTGTCCTTGTAGCCGAACCACTATAAATCCTCGTGTTGGTTTGTCTATCCTTTTACTTATTTCTTTACTTTTATTCTTGCATTACATTGTTTATTTTCTATGTGGTTGATGTCTATGTTTGTGATACATACTTGGTCTTTCGTATAGTCACAAACTATATTTAACACTTTACATATTATGACACGCTTGATCAAGAAAAAGCAACCGGGCTAATAATGGTGAAACTTGATTTATAATGAACCATTAATCTTGCGGAATCTTATGTGATATTAAGGGGTTGGCCTTACATGCCGTAATGCGTTAAATGCATCCTCGCGTAGTGATTAGCAAATGCAATGGTTTATACTATATTTGATACAAAAGTTTTAAGTTTGAAACGAAAACGTATACACCCCCCCTGTACGTTTTCACAATACCTGAATTAACGACATTCTGAAAAGATAGGTGAAGACTTTCCATGATCAAAATAAAGAGAAATGGGGAGAGAGGGTCTCCTTGTTTCAGGCCTTTGTGAAAATGAAATTCTTTTGTAGGGCTTCAATTGACGAGAATGGAACCCCTAGCTAGACGATCTTAAACATCTTTGAATCCAACCGCACCATCGATTACCAAAACCAAAGCTTTTCAATACGTCATCTAGATAGTCCCACCGAACTGAGTCAAAAGCCTTCTCAAAATCGACTTTGAAAATCATTGTTTGCTTTTTCTTAGCTTTGCACCATTGAATCAGATCATTTAGAATGAAAGGACCATCTAAAATTTGTCTATCCGCAACAAAAGCCGATTGTGCATCCGATGCGCTCGAGCGGTCAAGCTTTATCACACAAGCTCGCCACTTGTGAATGGCGGACCGTAACCGACTTTAAACGGCTCAGAACGAACTCAATGAAGATCCGGGAGTATAGTGTTTCCCGGTCGTTATGTCCCAACGAGTTGTGCAATGGATTATCAAGCGTAAAGTGATCGGGAAATTTGAGTAAAAGGATTTGTTTATAATTATAACTACAACAAAAGCCAACAAATTACAATGGCTTAAATGCAAATTAAAGGAAATTAAAAGATAAAATCTATTAAATAAACGCTATCACTATATTTAAAATGATGTTTTGTTTTATGTTTTACAAACCGAAATTAAAATCTACGCGACGCATAAATTAAAAAGTGAAACTTACTCAATATAAATCATAAAAATATGAAAATACATTTTTACAATCCTAATGATAAAAGAAAAGTTTTAGAAAAAGAAAATTATTTTTATAACTAATTATCTAATTTTTATTAATTAAAAACTATTTTTTACTATTTAATAATTACCTAAAGTACAAGAAATTAGGAAATAAAGCTAGAAAAATAAAATTATGAATTGGAAAAGTCTAAAATATCAAAATAGAATTTTCAAAACTATTTTATATTTTTACGATTATTTTCTATTTTTATGAATTTTAAACTATTAAAACTAATTAAATTACTAAAATTATAAAATAAACTATGAAAAATCTGGAAAATTACTTTTTTACTTTTTATATTTATCTAAACTTAAGAAAATTGAAAATTATTTTTTGAACCTTTTTCGAATTTTTGTATTAAAAGCTAATTAAAAATGCTTAAAACTACTTTAAATTAAGAAAAATAGCAAATCAACTTAGAAAAATCTGAAAATCTCAGGAAAACTCTAAAATGATGTACTGAATCTAGGAAAATTGGAAAAACAGGAGCTTATGTGGAGGACTTTGAAACTGCTTTACAAGTGCTTATTGAAATAAGCACTTGAATAAGCTAAAGTGACACAACAAGCACCAACTGATTACAGAAATTCAAATATGCTATAAGAACTGAAATGCAACTAATATCAACTAGTATAAACCACAGAATCACAATGAACACAGCTTTGATGTCTATGAGTTTCAAAGCTAAAACAGATTCTATGGACTACTTGCAGCCACAAAATAAGCAATCAAATAAGCTAGTCAGCAAAAACAAAATAAGGAGATCTAAAGTAGACCTAGGTGAGAACATGCAGACCAAAAATCAGATCTAGCCAAGCTCTTATGAGCCCTGTGCACCTTGCACAAAATCTGAGAAAACTCAGTTTATAAAGACCCCTGTGAGCAGGGCACTTATGAGCTTATTGAGAAGCAGTTTTGAAACCTTTAACAAACTTGCAAAATTCCACAAAAATGCTTATAAGTAACAAGACCAGTTGAAGTTTATGAAGCTACAAATTTCACTGAATATGGTTCAAAAATGAAGCTATGAAAATTCTTCCTAGATGAGCCAAAACATGTTTTTTTTTCACACTTTTGACTTTTGAAGTAGTTGAGAAACTTTGACTTAAGTGAACTTTGATTCCATTTTTGTGACTGAGATTGATGTAATATGATATAATGAACCTAATGCAATCAATGTTTAACACTTCTAAACACAAAACAAGGGATTAACAAATCCAAATCCACACAGATTATCAGTGCAACAGATATAGATACAAGTTTGACTTTCTGAACTAGCAGGCACCAAATATTGATTGAAATGTGCTCAAATGAGCTTAAGAAACATGAACTAACAATCAGTATCCACTGAACAAGCCTTAAGGGCAGTATGACAGTTAATCCAAACACACCCTTATTACAATCGATTTACGCACAAAGCAGATTTCAACAATGAACCTACTTATTATTATGATCAAACTAACTTAATATAACTTAATTACTACTATTTGAGCAATTTAATGATTATAACTACAAATGCAGTTATGCATGAGAACTTGAACTTGACTTACAAATGTCCCTAGCCACAATGGCTTGCCATTCTCGAAACCGAACCACTAACCTATATAGACCAATCCAACTAACTATAATTCACCCCAAATCCATGCCCGCATCAACCCATATTCTTACGCATCACTTTTGCTCCAAACTTTGACTTATTTTGACCGAGTTTCTAAAATGCTTGAAATTTGATTATAAGCTTACAAAAGCTATTTTAAGCTTATATGCTTATATGAGATTGAGATTGAGTTGCTAAAAGTTTAAACAAGTGAGTTTGAAAGTTAAAATTTCAACAGTGGACACAAGTTATGGAAAATGATCATTAGCTTGAATTGATGATTAAGCAGAGTTGCAATACACTTAGATACTGTTATTTGATACAAATGAACTTGAAAATACAACTGCAAACTAGTTAAGACATGATAATAAGTAAATCGACATACATTATTTAAAAACTAAAACTAACTCCTTGCTTGTTGCTTCTCTTGGTCTTTTTATACACCCAAAGTACTTTTCTCTCTCCTCTGGACAAATCCCAGCAATAAAATTGACCTTTGGATGTCTGCAATTGATCTTGGCCATTCAAAGCTTTTTGGCGCCAATTTTGGTTTTAACAGCTAGGTTGAGTGTTAGGTACAAAGGATGCATTAAATGCACCTTTGGAGTGTTGTGAGGTGGAGGGGGGGTGTAGGGATGATGATGGTGGAGGTGGAGTGTGGCGAGGAGGTGCAGCAATGGTGATGATGGGTAATGGGTAACGTGAGGAGAGAAATGGGCGGTCAAAGTGGGTTTGACTTGGGATATTTAATAATGGGGGTCCAAATGATTAGTGTGAGGTCCAATTTGGGAAGGCGAGGGTCAAAAGCCATTTTGACAAGTCCAAAAGGTGTTTAAAGGGTCTTAATAACATAGGGACTAGTTTGTAATTTACGAAAATGGAGGCCACTACGCCAATTATGCAAAGATGTTTGAGGGCTGAAATTGCCAAGTGTTAATATTACAAGGACCAAAGTTGCCATTTTGATTTTCGAGGACCATTTCGCCAATTTTCAAAGTTGAAGGACCATTCTTGTAATTTTCTCAATTTTTTGACATTTTTCACCAAAGGACTAAATTTGACAAGTTATGATTTTAAAAGGACCTTTGGTGATTTTCTTTTGAAATTTTGACTCGGGGACTATTTTGACAATTTTTGAAACTTGGGGACTAAAGCGCCAATTATGCAAACTTTGCTCATTTTTCATCCGATTTTAAACATTTTGCATCTGAAACATATAAAATGCAATTTTGGAATATTTTCGGTGTTTTGATGCCATTCGAGCATTTTAACCGCTTTGCGATTCGAGAATTAACAAAAATGATGAGTATTTACACACTCATCAATCCCCCACACTAAACTATTGCTAGTCCCTAGCAATCTTTTGAGAAAAACTTAATGGATTTGAAACTCTTTACCAAAAGCCATTGCTTCGGAGTAGCCAAATGTTTCGGTTCAAGTAAGAACCATGGTACACCGATAACCATGTGATTTTGAGCAAACCACCGACTTCAACGGATTTGATTTGTCTTTACGAGCCGTTTGCTTCGGACTAATAACTCTTAGATAAATTATCAACATTATCTTTGGTGGTGATTACCAATTATGGTTTTCCTTCGCCTTTACCACAAGCCATAAACTTGCGGGCTAGCCAACTCTTCACTTTTAGGATATGGTGAAATGAATACCATACAATTTTGGGCAAATTGCAAGCCGTAAACGGATTTGATATATCTTTACCAAGAGCCGTTTGCTCTGGATTAGCCAATCCTTTTGTCTTCTGAGACATGGCGGATCGATAACCAAATGAGTAAGTGTAGAACACTTACTCCGAAAAAAAAATTTTGGCCAAAACGGGAATTAAGCGGTATAATTACATGATAAAATTCGTGAGAATTCCCCCACACTTAGAAATGAATATTGCCCTCAATATTCAAAATCTGCGCAGTTATGCGAAACAAAGAACGTGAAAGGAAATACTACGGCCATTATTTAGAAAGAAGATTTTTTTTTTTTTTTTTTTTTTTTTGAAGACTTATATACAAAACATGTGGGGCAACCCCCCACACTAGGGTGGTAGAAAGTAGAAGAAGAAGTTTAAGCTGTCAAGTTTGATCACACAAGCTAGCCACTTGTGAATGGCTAACAGTAACAAACTTCAAACATTTCGAAATATGGGTGATAACCCATATGGCATCTCTTGTTTTTGATTACCGAGTCGCTAGCTTGACTCGACCCGAATTTATTTGTTCATGGGAAAGTAACGTGGAAAACCAATCTCAATCGGACTTTCGTTCACAATGTTAATAAACATATGAACATCGAAAGTTCCACACCGATGAGATATAACCGCGGTATTGTTAATAGTAGAAACTATAAGGGATGATACAGGGGTCAAAGATGGTGTCCTCATTCCGAAAGAGAAAAGGAAAGAGCAACCACACCATCCGTGAAGAATGGAATAAAGACGTACATGAGAATGCAAGTCCATTCCTCAGAGAGAAGCAAATCACCGGTTCGACATCTTTAAGCTTAAACTTGGAGCTTAGATGGTGATTGTCAAGAAAGATGTCCGGGAGGAGGGGGGAAATGGTTCTTCAATCATGATTTTTCGAGAAAAGGATGTCTCCTCCGGATCAAAGTAAGTGTTATCAATTCCGTTGGAATTGACTCATCACTAAGAAATGCATCGACTTCATTCCAAAGTTGTCATCTTCCTCATCGAGTGAGAGAAGGATGGAAGAGTCGGAATAAGACTAGAAGATGATGGATCATTTTGAGCAATTCATCAATGGGAAGAATGTCTCCCATTGGATCACAAACATCATCATCCAACTCGGATGGGCGAAGAGAATTTGGTTTCATCCATGGACTTAACAAACTCGATGCGACAAAGCGATGCGGAGGTGGGACAAGTGGTGTGCTCTTAGAGCTAGCGGTTTCCACCACTTCCGATAAGTCTCCGATTCTAGATCATCGTCATCATCAAGAACACTCTTGACTTCCACAGTACGACTTTCAAACCATTTGTTTGAACCGGGGTAATTTTAAAGCTTTAAGCTCAAGACGTTTTGAAAACTCCTCTTAACCGTGAAGTTTGAGAGTGTTGCATTGAATCTTCGGATCTTTGATCAATTGTTGCAACACTCTGTTTGTATGAGGTTTGGAGTTCGGTTGATATTCAATGTGAGCTCTTCGTTGTCAACCCGTATGGTCAACTCTTGAAAAACACATCAATCGAGCACGACTGGTTCTCAAGAAAGCTCTCCCAAGATGAGGGAACTCTAGGATCTGCATCGAAGTCTACTACAACAAAGTCGGTGGGAAGTGAAACTTTCCCACATTCATCACGACATCCTCGGCTATCCCAGTGGGACGAGTTACAGTGCGGTCCGCTAGCTCGAGTGTCATACGAGTGGATGAAAGTTCGGGAAGAGCAGTTTCTTCCATACCGAGAGTGGCATGAGGTTAATGCTAGCGCCAAGATCGGCAGGCGGAGCATTGAAACATCCCAAGAAATCACGGGATTAAAACCGGCGGGGTCTTCAAGCTTTCGGAAGCTTATTAAGAATGGCACGAGCATTGCTCATTGAGAGGAGTTTTAGCCATCTCGATAGCTTATCTTTGTTGGTGAGTAAGCCTTTAAGCGTGGATGCAAATTTAGGCATTAGAACGAGCATCAACGAAGCTTATATCAAAGTGAAGCTCATTGAAGATTTGGAAATTTTTTCCATTTGCTCTTTGTTTTGTCTTTGAGCTTCTCATCGTTCATTCTTGATGGGTAGGAAGTCGACTAGACTTTTGAGCCGGGATGGAAGTGTTTTCGGCTCAAGATTTTCTTGAACATCGGGTTCGGACTTAAAGCTTGACTACCGAAGGTGGGACGTGTCTTGTACTTGGGCTTGAATAATGCACCTTGTCCGTAGTATCCTTGGTAACTTGACTCATTGCCACGGGAGGAGGGGCATAGGAGTCTTAGGTCCATTGTGCGTCTTACCACTACAGTGGTGGCGGCTTTCAACTCGGCATTGGGATTAGGGATAGTATTGCTCAGAGTCCTCCGTAAGATGATGAAGCTTTGTTCATATTCATGTTCATGAAACCGCTCATCATATTCTTTAACTCATTTGTTGCCGAGACATTGTGGTATCAATTTCCTTTTAAGCTCAACTCTCATGTTATTGATCCGAGTTTGCATTGAGCATGTTTGACTCGGTCATTTTCATGAAGTCATTTGGCATGGGAGCTTGAGGAGGTTGTTGATAACTTTGATGATTTGGAGCTTGATATGGTTGAGGTTGGTTGAAATTGTTCGGTTTGATTGAAATTTTGAGAGTTATTGAAATTTTGTCCTTGATTCGAGAACAAAGCGATTTTGATTGCCATGGTTTTGCAGGAGGAAAACCGGTGGTGTCATACCGCTAGGTGCAGTAGTAGTGAGGATCACTGTGGTCGGTATTGATTGTGGTTTACGAAGCTACGGGGCTTGGTAAAGGAAGCATCGGTTGCTTGACAATCATAATACGCATGTGGACCACTACAAGTTTCACACACCTTGTTTACGGCTTTGGTGGTTCGAGCTTATGAATTTTGCTTTTGATTTCCTTAACATCCTTAATCATACAACGGATGGCATCCGTTAGGCTATTATCGAGCTGCTAACTCGGAAGAGTTCTTGGATGAAGAAGAAGAAGGAGGTTAGGAGTATTGACTTTGTTGCAGAAATAGGAACTTTTGATTTTGCTCGCAAATCTCAATCACATCTTTAGGTCTACGATTCAAGATATTGCGCTGCGGTGCATTCAAGGAATCTTGATCGTTACCGTTCAACCCATTGTAAAAGATATTGACTTGTTGAAGCTCCGTGAATTCATGATGGGGCATTTCACGAGGAGATCTTTGAATCTCTCCCATGCCTCTCCAAAATTTTCATCGAAATTTTGACGAAATCGAAATTTCATTTTGAGATTAGTCGTCTTTGATGGAGGAAAGAAATAATTCACAAACTTTTGAACAAGATCCTCCCAAGTTTCGATAGATCGAGGGGTTCTTTTTCGACCAAACCATTTGTCCCTCAAGAGAGAATGGAAAAAGCATCAACTTGATGACTTTTGTGGTACATCCTTGAAATTGATAGTTGAAGTCAACTTGTTAAACCAACGGATGTGTGCATACGGGTCTTCACGATCAAACCGTGGAATTGATTTGTAGACACAAGTTGGATCAAATGTGTCTTCAATTCAAAGTGATCGAGTTGATTCTTGGCGAATGATGGCATCTCCATAACCCTCGGTGGGTGCTTGGAGCATTTCCGCCATAGTGCGTTAAATACGCCATATTGTTGTTTGAAATAGTACGAATCTCGGGTTCGACTATTTGGGCAAGACGATCTCGAGAACGTCTTCTTGGAATTTCGCTAGATCACGCAAAGGACTCAATGATCTAGAAGAACGAGTGCGCATGCACTAGAGTTAACTCTAAGGAATCTCGAGCTAAGGAGAAATGGGAATTATGAAAATCTTTCGAGACGAGAATGAGAATTATGAAGACGTTTATAAAAATCGGGGTGAGAAGAATCTTTATGGGTTTTACGGTTCAAAGCGTCGATATCACAACAAAATCAATTAACACAAAATCGAGGCAAAACAACAAATGAACTTAACCAATAATCACAATATGAATGGCTTCTTTGAAAAAGGTACACCAATCACAAGGACACAAAGGCAAGTTTTAAATCTTTAGTTAGGGAACTTATTATGGTCTCACCCCGGTTAGGTAGTGCCTTTGCCTTGGTTTATGTGGTAATCTTTTAAGTTGTTATTTATTAAAGAAAGCGACGAATCTTTTGTATTTTTTATATTTGATACATATATAGAAACAAAAGAAAAATATTTTTGTGTTTTATACGTTTTGGATGTTTTGGGTTTTGGATTTTTATAAAATATGGATATATATATATAGATAGATATGGACGATATGAACAAATGAGTGAGTATTCAAACAACTAATCGCTAGACGAAGACAATTAGCTTGACTCCGCGTGGCGCCAAAAATTTGATGAAATGTGCTCAAATGAGCTTAAGAAACATGAACTAACAATCAAGATCCACCGAACAAGCCTTAAGGCGATATAATGATTAATCCAAACACACCCTTATTACACTGATTTCTGCACAAAACAGATTTCAACAATGAACCTACTTATTATTATGATCAAACTAACTTAATATAACTTAATTACTACTATTTGAACAGAATTTAACAGATTATAACTACAAATGCAGATTATGCATGAGAACTTGAACTTGACTTACAAATGTCCCTAGCCACAATGGCTTGCCATTACTGAAACCAGAACCACTAACCTATATAGACCAATCCAACTAACTATAATTCACCCCAAATCCATGCCTGCATCAACCCATATTCTTCTGCATCACTTTTGCTCCAAACTTTGACTTATTTTGACCAGATTTCTAAAATGCTTGAAATTTGATTATAAGCTTACAAAAAGCTATTTTAAGCTTATATAAGCTTATATGAGATTGAGATTGAGTTGCTAAAAGTTTAAACAAGTGAGTTTGAAAGTTAAAATTTCAACAGTGGACACAAGTTATGGAAAATGATCATTAGCTTGAATTGATGATTAAGCAGAGTTGCAATACACTTAGATACTGTTATTTGATACAAATGAACTTGAAAATACAACTGCAAACTAGTTAAGACATGATAATAAGTAAATCGACATACATTATTTAAAAACTAAAACTAACTCCTTGCTTGTTGCTTCTCTTGGTCTTTTTATACACCCAAAGTACTTTTCTCTCTCCTCCGACAAATCCCAAGAATAAAATTGACCTTTGGATGTCTCGAATTGATCTTGGCCATTCAAAGCTTTTGGCCAATTTTGGTTTTAACAACTAGGTTGAGTGTTAGGTACAAAGGATGCATTAAATGCACCTTTGGAGTGTTGTGAGGTGGATGGGGGGTGTAGGGATGATGATGGTGGAGGTGGAGTGTGAGCAGGGAGGTGCAGGCAATGGTGATGATGGGTAATGGGTAACCCGTGAGGGAGAGAGGGAAATGGGCGGTCAAAGTGGGTTTGACTTGGGATATTTAATAACCAAATGGTTAGTGACAGGGTCCAATTTGGGAAGGCAGAGGTCCAAAAGCCATTTTGACAAGTCCAAAAGGTGTTTAAAGGGTCTTAATAACATAGGGACTAGTTTGTAATTTCTGAAAATGGGAGGCCACTTCGCCAATTATGCAAAGATGTTTGTGGGCTGAAATTGCCAAGTGTTAATATTACAAGGACCAAAGTTGCCATTTTGATTTTCCAGGACCATTTCGCCAATTTTCAAAGTTGAAGGACCATTCTTGTTATTTTCTCAATCTTTGACATTTTCACCAAAGGACTAAATTTGACAAGTTATGATTTTAAAAGGACCTTTGGTGATTTTTCTTTGAAATTTTGACTCGGGGACTATTTTTGACAATTTTTGAAACTTGGGGACTAAACGCCAATTATGCAAACTTTGCTCATTTTTCATCCGATTTTAAACATTTTGCATCCGAAACATATAAAATGCAATTTTGGAATATTTTCAGTGTTTTGATGCATTTCGAGCATTTTAACCGCTTTGCGATTCAGATTATTAAAAATGATGAGTATTTACACACTCATCAACATCACTAACAATATCACCCAAGACAACTACTAAACGGTTCGCCAGAATTTTAGCAATTATCTTATATAAACTCCCAATCAAACTTATAGGACGATAATCTTTAACCATATTAGCATTTTGAGATTTTGGAATCAAAGCGATGAAGGAGGAGTTTCTTCCTTTAGGGAACGTACCATGCTGGAAAAAATGGGAGACAGCTTCCATAACATCATTTTCTAAGAAACTCCAATATCGACGATAAAAACCAAACGTAAATCCATCCGGCCCGAGAGATTTATCTAAGCCACAATCCCAAACAGCCCTTTTTAATTCGTCTTTAGTAACGTTTTTCTCCAATTCATCTTTAGAATCCAAGGAAAGTTGGTTAGGAAAACACATGTCAAGAGAAAGACGAGCTGAAGAAGGACGATCAAATCTATTTTGAAAATGATACATAAATTTATGCTTCACCATAGAAGGGGAATCGATCCAGACACCATCTACTAAAATACCTCTAATAGCAAGGTTATTCCTTTTTTTTTATTAAGAATACCATGAAAGTATTTTGAGTTTTCGTCACCTTCAATGGACCATTTTATTTTTGCTTTTTGAGCCACCTCCAAAGACTTCAATTTTCTAAATCTTGAAGAGAGTTTATCGCGTTCGTTCTTTTATTTAAAAGATCCGAATTATGCTTCCATATCTAAGATCGTGTCGATTTCAATCGGTGCTTTTAACTTAGAAGTTTGATTTCTCAAGCTTTCCTTTTTAGAATTTATCCACATACGCAACTTCTTCTTTAAATTCTGCATCTTTTTCATGAAACGAGACATGGGATTAGGATCATCAGGATAATACTCACTCCAAACATTTCCCACAAAGTTGTCAAAACCTTCTATCTCGAACCAATAATGGAAAAAACGAAAAAGGGTGGGGCCATAATCGAAGCATATCTCACGAAATAAAATTGGACGATGATCCGACAAATAATGATCCAAGGTTATGGCAGAGATGTTTGGGCATGATTGCATCAGACCTTCCAAGATTAGAAAACGGTCCAACTTGCTCATTTTTGAAGTTGATTTGTGGACCCAAGTGAAAGAGCAACCTCCCATAGGAACTTCAATCAGACCACTCGACGAAATAAAAGCATTGAAAATAGCAGCCCCATGCATGTTAAAAATAGAGCCAAAGCGTTCATCTTGAGTACGAACCTCGTTAAAATCCCCCACGATGATCACTTCACCATCCCATCGAACGATAGAAGAGTGAAGGTAATCCCAAAGAATCTCTTTTTTTCCAGAAATATCTTGAGGAGCATACATCGATATAATAAGCAAATTCTGTTAGGAATCCATGTACCTCTAATAGCGACAAAAGAATCAGAAATAGTATAATTATGTTTCACGAACATACAAGGATCCCAAACACAAAGGATACCCCCGAATTACCAACTGAAGGCCCACATATATAATCGAAAGACATATTACCCCAACACAAATTGATGTTGAAAAGATCAATGCATTCCATTTTTGTTTCTTGAAGAGACAAAAAATTCACCTTGTTTTTGGAACATAACTCCTTAACCCAAGCTTTTTTAGTCTTTTGGGCAAGACCTTGGACATTTAGAGATAAACAATTCATCGATTCACTTCGTGCGCTCCTTGAGACTCTATAATCTCTTCAATGTTTTTAATACAACCCTCCATCTTGTACCCCATTGTATGTCCCACCTTTACCAAATCTTCCATGAATTGTAAGAAAGATCCTTGTGATCGGACCGACGTGACTTTTTGAAAATGCCCAGAACAAGCAGACATTTCACCATCTTCTTTTGGTGACTGAGATACTTTTTGGGGATCGGAATCCACCTGAGTGCCCATGTTATCCCTTTACTTTACTATATGATTGGAGTTCGAGTTAGTTTCTGATGAGTCCCTAGGTGTAAAGCCTGGGGGGTATTTCAAGGTGTCATCAGATTGTAATCGTTTACCACCATTATCATGCTCTTGTTTCTTGTGAAGCAAATCATAAAAACCAAAAGGATCTTATGATGGAGACTCATTGACCCCTTTATGTTGGACGTTCGCTTCACTAATATTTTCTTTGTCATTCTCAAATATAGTCTCAGGAATTTCATCAATGTCACTTTTGTTTTGAATTGTTGCATTATCAGATTCAGTTTGTGCGTCTTCCTCCTCCATGAAATCAGGATTCCATCCATTAACTTCTTTAGCTCGGATCCAGTACACCTTACCTTTTACAATTATTTTAAAAGATTCAAAAATATTACCAACCATTTTTGTTTTGATGCAAACTCTTTTCCTGTAAAAACAAGTCTCCTCTTTATCATCCTCATATCGCCCCATTTAGAGATAATTTTGGTAAAGGTTTTCGTCGACCATGCTTTCAAGGGAACTCCTTCTATATCAATCCAAGCGACCCTCTCATCAGCATGAAAAGAATCCGAAGCTTGATGTAAACTTGAAAACCATGAGCCAACTCCAACGTGAGATACAAAATTTTCTTTAGACGATATTGCTTGGAATACAATCATAACCCAAAGACCTCCCACTGAATCCTTCAGTGGTCAAAACCACCTTGAGATTTGATAATGAACTAAACTCTTTTATTTTCCCCATCAGAGACAAAGAAAGATCACGCTCAAGATAACATGATTCATCTAAAACTAAAGCAGGTTGTGAATCTTTCTCCTTGTCATTGTCTGGAGTTCCTTTTTTAACAGCACATATGTAAGAACGAGGAAAATTATCACTGTTTTCGTCTATAAGAGCGAGTTCATGTACTTGCAGCTGTAACCTTTCCTATAAAAAGTCTCCACTAGCTAAAATGTAAAGAAGACACGACACGTGACACTTATAAACAAGCCTCTTCAATTTTTATTTTTCATAAAGAAAGAAAAATAAAATCTATTTTTTCAAAACAAATGCGAAACAAAAACATTAATAATCACTTCAACAAAATTAAATATTATTTTGTGATGAAAAAAGAATGCGTCAGAATTTTTGTTTATTAATCTAAATATTGATTATGATTTTATCTAAAGACCAAGAATCTCATGTGTAGCTATAATTCCTTTTCATTAGTCTCATTTTAAGATATTTTAATAGAGATGAGATCCATATAGAACTTATATTTGTCATATAACTAATGAACCAATCATAGTCATTCTTTTTTTATCTAAATTAATAAAAATCGTTTTCACATTTTTTAAAACAACGTATCTTCTGAAAGTAAATCTTGTTCTACAAAAAATACATTAACGCGTGGCGAGAATTAAATTATTTTTATAGATACGTTGTTATATACTTTCGAGTTTTTTTTTTTTTTTTTTTTTTTTAAATTTCGCCGGAAAAATCACACGTGATTCAGAAAATCAAATCACATGTGATTTTAACAAATCACATATGATTTTTACAAATCACATGTGATTTTTCCTGACAATTTAAAAAAAAAAAAAGTTCGAAAGTATGTAATAAACGTATCTATAAAAGATAATTTAATTCTCGTCGAGATGGTATGATTTTTTAGGCGTAATGATTAACGGTTTGTGAGATATTTAATTTTAAAAAATGGTGAATATATTTTAATAAAAAAATGAGTGGCTAGGATTGGTTCAAATATGAGTTCGAACTTTTCTCTATTTTCATATTTGATGATTAAAGCTTTTTTGTTTTGTTTTCTTATTTGACTTGACGATGAGACCTTAATCTCCATCACTTTGCATTTTAAGGCCTTATCTATACCATGTATAAAAAATGAATCTTCATTCTTAAAATCTTAAATCTTGAAAAAATATAGTTTGCTTAAAATCTTAATCTCCATCACTTTGCATTTTAAGGCCTTATGCATAAGAAAGGTGTATTTTGGTGTGTGGGTGTTAAAATTGAGATGATGAGATGGTGCTGAGGTGACAAACTGGCTTGAGCCACGATACCTAACGATCTTATAGTCATTGTTTATATCTATTATAAGATATCTTTTTAAAGAAAATCTTGCCAGGAATACTCAAAACTCGCCGAAAATACCCAAAACTTGACATAAATGCCAATCCTATTAATTACAGATTAATCTCACATAAACCGATTACAAGCTACAAAAAAGTTGATCGCCCGACCAACGATTTGCAATTTTACAACCTTGCATGACTCAATGAATTAAGTTTTTACTAATTAAGTTAAGTAAGTAAATTTCTAACACAACTTAACTCTAATTTTACTCAACTTATTAGTGCTGGGCTAACTTTTTTGTCTTCTCAATAAAAAAAATACCAAAGATCATAAATATAAAGAACCGAAAACCGTTGGGTTAAATTTTTTGTCTTCTCAATAAAAAAATACCAAGGATCATAAATATAAAAAACCGAAAACTGAACCAAATATGATCGGTTCGTTTTCGGTCGAACCAGTTTGATACGGTTCGGTTTTCGGTCTGTTTTAAAAATATTAAAATTCAAAAGACGAATCACAACTACTAAGGGTGGTGGCAACCCAATTCGGTATGCCTTCGGCATCAATGAAACCGATCGGCATGCCCATTGCCTCCTATTTGGCATCCATCGGTGTGGTATGAGATTGAAGATTTTCGGCAATCTTTGCCGATTCTACATCAAAGGAACTAAACGTTGGGCATTTAAAAAAGAGCCGTTGGACAATAAATGTGTATGAGATTGGTATGAGGTATTGATTAGGCATGGTTGCCACTAAAAATCTATTGTTAGGTATGAGATTGATATGAGTGAGATGGAAGGATATTATTGGTGGGTGATTAGGCATGAAAGTTTGAGATTGACATATTTGCCACCACCCAAAGTGACCATTTTATAACAAACTCAATACAAAGTGGTTTAACCACTTTCCACTCCGTAACAACCTCACCGGACGGAAAATGACGAAAAAACAAATGCCCAAACCACGTCACCTTCGACCGCCACCACCACCACAAGAATCATCTCACCGCCGATCAACTCGTACATCAAAAACTACAAAACGACATCGTATCATCACCACTATACTCATCTTCATTGTCTTACCCGTCATTTCCGCATACTTATACCGTACACTATTCGCTTCATATTATGACACGTCACTTCCGTACGTCTACAAACAAGGCCTTGTCAAAAAAGACATCACTTATCAAGAAATCATCAATGTATGCACTCTTTTTTTTTTTATTTTTATTTTTATAAATATTTTTTTATTAAGTTTTGAAGTGATTCAGGAAAATGCTAAAGTTTCGGAGGATATGTCGAGTCGCCGCTTTCGCAACCCTGTGCTTACTTACGTTACGCCATGGTAAACGAAAAAACTTAAGTTTCGTTTAAGTTTAATTGTTACGTCTCTAGTGTTACATTTATTGTATTTGTTTATGGAGTAGCATTAAGCGATTTTGACTGATGATGCGCCTAGTTTTTTAGGTGTATAACCTCTAGGGTAAGTGGGAGACTCATTATCAATATTTTCTATCTCGTGTCATAAATTTCCGACCATTCAGTGTGGTTTTATATAAATGAACAAGGAAATACAGTAAAATAAATATAATATACTAGAAAGTTTAGGATCAAATAGAATAGACTGTGTATGGCCGCTAGGGGAAGTTGGAAGTGTTATAAGAACATCATCTTTGCCACCCTAAGTCTCGAACAATATGAAGGGGTGGATTTAAATTGAATTTTCATTTGCTTTTGATATGGTGCAGGAATTCGAAGGGGTATGATTTAGCAAAGGAGTTCAACTCAAAGATTACTCATATATCGCCCGTTTGGTATGATCTGAAAAGGTACTATTGGGTTAGGACCGTAAACCTGATTTAGCTCCTCGATTTCTTGTGTTCAATGTTTTACTATGGTGTGTCTTGATGTGTCTGCGTAAAGATATTTTTTCTTTACTCACTGGTTTAAGTAAGGAAGTTTAGTGGGAAATATTTGGTTCTTTCTGGAGCATCTACGGTTTACTGGTAGATTGAATTAAATTACTACAGTATATTATTGCTGCAATGAGCTGAGCATTATTGATTTTCAACAAAGGAATGGATCTAGTAATAGTGTGGGGATGGAGTTATCGCATTATCCGTGATGAAAAATTGAAAACTTAAGACTGCTGCGAGATAAGATAAGATAACATTAGCAGACCAAAATAATAATGTCTAATTTATGTTCCTTCTATGGTTTCTTTTCCGCTTATACAAGCAGCCTACCATCTCTGATGTACAGTATAACTTTATGTATACACGTTCTATGCAGACTTGTCAATTAACTGAACAGAACGTTTTGAAACAAGAAACAGACCAATTAGCAGTTAAGCATTAACGTAAACGTGTTCTCTGAATGAGGAAGACATGTTTGACTTTCCAAAACATAGAGGTCTGCAAGAGCTTCACTATGGTACATTCATGATAACGAGCCTGATGTTCCAAATTAGTTGGGTTGCTAAATAGCCTAAAGTCAGTATGTAGGCTTGTAACATTAGCCTCATCATCCTGCTGACTGTAGTCATCCGTTATACCTGCATATGGTTGCACTATGCTACTCAGCTGCTTGCTTGTTTGTCACACGCTTTTCACTCGATCTTGTGGCCTGTTCTTGCAGCCAGGGGATTGAGTTTGTTCTGGAAGGAAGACATAATGTTGATAAAGGTTGGATTTTGGATCTTAGAATGGAGGGACAGGCTCTGGTACAGTCAGCTCCACTTCTTTCATTTTTACTAGAAATTGCATAAAATCCAGATTCAAAACTACGGAAGCAAGCCAAGAATTTATCTAATATGAATTTTTTTAGAAAGGCATTCATTGAAATCATATCATACTTGTATGCTCCTTAACGCAATTTTCAAAGCAGAGCTAAATGTTGACTTTAGGTAGTCAAATAGGATCCCTTATAGTAAAAATTGCTTCTCTGACCTTCATACTTGGTCTGGACATATTAACCAACCATTATACTCCGGTGGTACCTCAAAACCGGGTATCCGTAAATGCCATGCCCAGCTTGGGTTCCTTCAACGTCAGATAATAAAATGGTCACATATTTTCTTATGAGGTGGCCTTAATTTTACTCGATATCGAAATGCATGCAAATAGTTTTTCACATCGTCTTTTTGTTTCTATGCTGGTTCTTTTAATTGACAGATTTTGCCTAGAATTGTACTTGAAGCGATTCCTTTGGATTTTCTGAAAAAGAAGAAGGAGAGGGCGAAAGTAATTGACCTTATAATTGCTGAATGCAAGTAAGCATCTCTTACTGCTTCCACTTCCTAGCAATTGTAGTTCTTATCTTTTTATTCAACTTTGTTTGTTTTTCTTAAATATGTTATTCTCAACACTAAGTCATATTCTATGTTACAAATTGTGCATCTCCCCTATTTATCAGAACTTAGTATTTTACATTTTCATGGTTCTTTTGACTGGACAGGGAGATGGATTTTGATGGCATTGTACTAGAATCTTGGTCAAGATGGGCTGCATATGGTATCTTGCATGATGCAAAAATGCGGAATCTGGTAAACCTTCAAGTGAATACTTTAGCTATTGATACCAGTTTAGATAATGTTAGAAGAACAAATCTGTAGAGCTAGACTTGAAAGCTTGTTATGATTGTATTTGCACATTTTTTTGTGCATTTGCTTGCTTGAGAATCAGCCACAGAAACAAGAAGTCACTTGTATATTTCGTCAATCATGTGTATCAGAACTATAATACCTCTGTTGATCTCCTGAAGTTGGAATGTTTATTTGATATTTCCCTTTATAATTCCATGAAAGCTTGTTACGGTTCTGATTTGTTGTATTCACAAAACCAGGCTCTGCAGTTCATAAAAAAGTTAGGACAAGAAATGCATTCTGTGGTTGTAAAGAGGAGTGGGCGGAATTTGCAATTAGTATATGTTATTGGTCCACCACGTACTGATAGGCTCCAGGAGTATGACTTTGGGCCTGAAGATTTCCGTAGCTTAAGTAATTCTGTGGATGGTTACTCCCTTATGACGTATGACTTCTCAAATCCTCAAAATCCAGGCCCGAATGCACCACTTGTGTGGATCCACTCTACTATGAAGCTGCTCCTCGGTACACATGCAGCTGACTCTCAGAATTTGACCCAGAAAGTATTTCTAGGCATCAACTTTTATGGGAATGATTATGCTCTTCAAGGAGGTACCTGGCAGTTCATTATCAGTTGATTTTTATCGATTAAGTTAATCTTGTTAGATAAGCATAATAAAATGGTTGTTTGTTTTATATATGCAGGTACGGGTGGTGGGGCTATCCTCGGAAGAGACTATCTTTCTTTGTTAGAGAAGCACAAGCCTCAACTGAAATGGGAGAAGAAAAGTGGCGAGCATTTCTTCTTTTATACAGATGAAAATCAACATGTCGTGTTCTACCCATCACTTCTGTCAATTGCAATGCGGCTGGATGAAGCTCGTTCATGGGGTGCTGGCATTTCCATATGGGAAATTGGTCAAGGTTTGGATTATTTCTTTGATCTTTTGTAACTCAGATGTTGTTTGATAGCTGAAGAGAATGTTTGATCAAATTCCTTCTATGGCTTAGATTGTTGTATAAATGTCTAATGGCTGTTTGGGTAGATTACGTTTTGTTAAAGGTAGTATTGTGTTCTGATTGTTCAGAAAATCTAACAAGTTAGCTGAATTTCTTTGTGTATTGCTTGAACAGTATGTCACAACTCAGTAATGCGCTGTTTATCAGTACAGCATGTTTAAATGTATTCTGAAGATGCATAGGCTCCTTTCTGACTTGCCTATTATTTAAATGGCTGTAATCAGACAATGCCCATGTCACAAGTCAGTAGAGGTTAGGTTATTGCTAATCTACCTTGATTCTTACTTAAGGTGGTGTTTGTTTTTAAAGGCTCTGAATCAATCAACCGCACACGAATCGAATCAACGGGCGTAAATGTCGAATCGACCGCTCCGAGCAGGATAAAAACTAATTTTTTAAGTGAGCGTTTTTATTGAATGACCAAATGTCGACTGCGTCGAATCGGTTTAGATTAAGAGCATCATAAGACTGAAAAAAAACACCACCTCAGTTTTATTGTTCGCCGACTGAAGTGGTATTCGGATCTGAACCTTCAGAAAACCCAACAAACTTAGATTTATATGTTTGTGCATTGTTTGTGGTAAGCAAGCATGCCATACTGGCACAAGTATACCATGCTCATAAAAACCCAGTGACCAGTTTTCCTAGATTATAAATACACTAGATAGATGCTATGAGGTGCAATGCTTCTATTCGAACAATGCACACATCGGAGAGTTAATACTGCATACAGTACAAGTTCAACTGCAGTAATTGCAATACAAGTGATTCATGAGACTTAACATTCAACAATTAGAGTTGTACTTGATCGAATTATGTTAAAGTTGTAGACTGTACCAAACAAGTTTTGAGTTGTACTTGATCGAATTTTGTACTATACAAGCCTTATTGTACTAGATTGAATGTCGATATTGAACAAGTTAGAAGATACCATTCAGCTTTGTTGCATCAGTAATTCAGTATATTCAAGAGTTTTAAAATATTTTAACATAAACCGAGATATAAATGTTAATTTATCACATTTCAATGACCTTTTTGCCACATATTGGTGTCTATAATATCAAGTTATGTGACATATTGATCTTATTTTTCCTAAACTATATACTATAATATAAAGATTAGAAAAAATCAATTTATTACACAACAATTTGATGCAGTTCCATTAGATTGTCAAATATACCCTTCAGTTCAAAGGTCCGGAACATGCTGTATGACTTTACCCCATTTATCCACCACACAAAACACAAAACATGATCATCAAATTTTCTGATCCTCACATGTCACATGTCACATGTCACTCACCCATTGGTCCCATTCTCATATTTCTTTCCACCTCAGCATTTCAACCCATATTCCCCCCTCACCAACCAAACCATCATTCCAGTTATGCTTAACTGACTTCTCATAACTCAGTTTCTTGAACCTTTCAAAACCAGTAAATATTATGCAATGGAAACCCTTAATGCAAATGTGCTAAAACCCATTTCAGTCCTTAAACGAGACCCTAAAAACCCATAAATAATCCCATAATTCCACATATTAAACTCCCAAAAAACCATTTTAAACATGCAAAAAACTTAGTACTATTATCCTCTGTTTCCTCTGTTTTTAACTCTGCTTTTGCGAAAGCGTTGACATATGAAGAAGCATTAAACCAATCAGTATCATCTGACTCATCATCATTTGCAACACCTGATATTGATATAAGTGGTGCAATTGATGGTATAGTAAATTTTGGTGTGGAGAATCCTTTGGTTTTAGCCGCTGGGGCTGCAGTTTTCGCGGTCCCAGTTATTTTGTCACAAGTGTTGGGGAAGAGTAGTAAGGCTTATGGTGTGGCAAGTGCCAGAGTTGCTTATGAGAAATTGGGCGAGGACGGTGATGCTCAATTGGTTGATATAAGGGGGAGTGGGGAGATAAGGAGTGCTGGTGCACCGGATATTAAGGCGTTTAAGAAAAAGCCAATTTCGGTTGCTTATAATGGTGATGATAAACCAGGGTTTTTGAAGAAGTTGGGGTTGAAATTTAAGGAGCCTGAGAATACTACATTGTTTATTTTGGACAAGTAAGGCTATGGAAAACTGATCTTTTTCTGGTTTTGTGTTTTTGACATGTTATTTGTCGGTTTTGATATTCGCTAAATGTATATTGAGGAATGTTTGTGAATGATAGGTGTTAAGGGTGCTTGAATGTGTGATTACTTTGACTATTATTGTGATATTACCTTAATTAGTATCAAGTGTTTAGACTTTCCGGTTGTGATTAAGGTTTTCTGGTTATTAAGCGTTGAACTAATCAAACTTAGATGATCAATTAAGGTGTTGTAGTATGAAAACTAAGTTACAATAAGCTGTACTTGCACTTGTTCTAATTCTATCTAAAATTCTGTAAGTCACAATAAGCACTTGAAAATGCACATCCTTATACCCCTTGATTTAGGAAATTTTACTTTTTGGACAGCTATACTAGTTCTAATTCTAACAACGAATCTTGATAAACTACAATACATTGACACTGTTTTGGAAATCGATGTGCCTTTTAACAAGTTATGTATGAAATTATCATTCTTGTATAGTGTTTTATGTGCATTTTGGCAAGAACAATACTTAGTTTCTGACAAAAGATCAGGTACAAATGTTTGAAAATTCAGTCACTAGTTGATGTAAGGATCCCATGATGAAACTACCCTTTACGTCGATTTGTCCAAGACTGCTGATATGCAGCATGCAATGAATTTGACTTTTTCACAAGAATGATGGAGTAGTTTGTTATGGGAAACCATGTACAATAGCTAAAAAACCAATCAATTCATTGAGTTTAGATTGGATTAACAATAGTATTTAGCATTATGCTCTCGGAACCAGTTTCTCATTTAAATTGAGGTCAGCAGTTTGTTTTAGTTTAGTCGATCCTGTTTGAAGACTACATTGATAAAACTTTACCATGTTCATAGGTTACATAAACCACTAACACGCCTCATTTATGGATCTAAGATTTTTGAACTGATTTTTGCTAAGAACCATTATGGAATGTGGGTCGCATTTACTTGATCTTAGGAGTTAAAGAACAGTGGAATTAATATTAACGATTCTTGAATTTGATATAACTTTCCTCGAACCATCTTGAGGCTAATCATTCACTTACCCTTCTCCAAATTCATCATGTTAAATATTTTGACGAGTTCCATAAGCAATTTTGTTCTTTTCTGAAACTAACAAACGAAATATATTAAATTTGAGATGAAGCCAGATTCGATGGGAGTTCTGAACTTGTTGCAGAGTTAGTGACAGTAAATGGCTTCAAAGCTGCTTATGCTATAAAAGACGGTGCAGAAGGACCCCGTGGATGGACGGTTTGTTACCTTCCTCTCCTCCAAATCAGTTTTTTCTTTTCTTCAAAATCCATCCTTTTCACTCTTGTATGCTTATTCATTGTTATCTTGTGTACAGAACAGCGGTCTTCCTTGGATAGAACCCAAGAAATCATTCGCTTTTGACTTTAGCAGTCTAACTGATGCATTTGACGGCGTGCTTGGTGTACGTATCTCTAAATAAACGCATGTTTACCGCAATATGAATCTTTGACTTTACAATTATTTCCCTAAAAATATCTTGAAATGAATCAAACTTGCAGGAGGGTTCTGACGCTGTATCTGTTATTTTTGGCATCGCTGCAGCTACCGGACTAAGTTTATTAGCGTTTACCGAGGTTAGGATCTTGAACCTGTCCCTAACTATAAACTTTTCTTTTAGTTATTTTTGGATTATTGAGTTTGGTTTGTGTAATCGTGATCATTTTCAGGTTGAAACAATACTCGAAGTCTTGGGTTCTGCTGCATTGGTGCAAATTTTCACCAAGAAACTCCTATTTGCAGAGGTCTTTTTTATTTCACTGAATCTATAGTTTTCATGATAATTGATAATTATTTGAAATTCTGAGGTCATCAATTCTACTGCTATAACCTTGTGAAATTTCATTTTTGGCCTTGTTGCTTTTCTACATTAAAGATTTGTTTACTAATTCTGCATTGCAGGATCGGAAAAAAACTCTTAAAGAAGTTAGTGAATTCGTGAGCTCAAGAATTGGACCTAGTGATCTTCTTGATGATATCAAGGTACTTTAACCTTGTTTCTATTATACATTCTATCAGTTTGAAGGTAACTTATTGATTTAAAATATTTAGGATATTGGGAAAGCACTTCTACCACCCATAAATAGTAAAACACTTCCTGCTCCAGTTACGGCTACTGAAGAAGCCGTTGTGGAGCCAACTAACTCCGCCCCACCGGAGGTACAAGCCCCACCGGAAGTACAAGCCACACCTGAGGTACAAGCTCCACCTGAGGTACAAGCCCCAGTAGAGGTACAAGCTAACGCTGCCAAAGAAGAAGCACTTCCTAAACCAACACGCCCACTTTCACCATACCCTTATGTAAGTTTTCTATACTCATCTTTAGCAAGTCCCAAAAGCATGCATGTACTTATATGCATAAGCGCATACACATCATAAATAAAGTTCCAATCTTAAATCTCCTAATAAAAATTTGACCTGACAAAAAGTCATACTTATGATCGACTAAGTTTCAATCCTTTCAACTCAAAATGACGAATTTTAAAATCCACTTGAAAACATCTGATTAAAGAAATTATTCAAGCACCAAATTTTTGCTTATAATCCAGTTCTGAACTTCATATTTGACCGACATAAAGTCATACCTAACATGGATGACTTTTCCTTTATTACCGTCAAATTGATTTAAACCATAACGCCCTTAAAGATTTCTGATTAAAGATATAACTTAAGTACTTACTTTTTGCTCATGATGCTGTTAACGGATTTGGATTTACATTTTTGTATTTGTTGCAGTACCCTAATTTCAAACCTCCATCATCGCCTACTCCTTCAAGGCCATAGTTTTTTGCACCATTTCAGATTACGATACTTCAAGAATCAGTATTCAATGGAAGAAGTATTTATCTGGGAATTCCCGGAGCCTAATTATGAGCGTTAAGCCATAAATGGCATTCACGGTAGCTATATGTTTGCATAAACGTTTGTGTTTGTAAAATTTTCAATATTAGATTATCGATACTTGCATTTGGGTTTGTGTGGATTCAGTTAGTACAAAAATTTATTTCATGGTCTAAAGACCTTAATATATATAGAGTATAATGGAGTTAGATTCTACTAGACCCTAAAATGTCTCCCAAGTCTTGTGTTGCTAACTTGATTCTAAGCTTGCATTTTACTTATGCAATAATGGTTACATGAGATGAAGAGTTTTTATAACATAACAGTTATAGATCCAGGTACTAACATATAATAAGCATAATAGGATATATAGTAACAGGATTGTATCTAGAATCTAGATGGTCAAGTTCGAGAACCTTGAGGCGTTCACATGATGATTTTGGTTTTTCTTTCATTACAAGCTTAGCGCGACCACCTCTAGGAGTTGTTGTTAGCAGTGCCTTTTAACTCAAGAGTCATCAAGTCTATACTGCTAAGAACATCGAACTATGGTTATCTTATTTTCTAGCTTTTCTCTGATAAAGAAAATGGTGTAAAATTTATAAATAGCTAATCACTGATGATTACAAATGTGAGTAAATATTATTGTTGGAGGTTACACGCCTAGCAACAAGGTAAGATAATCAGAAGCAATGCAATACCACTAGTTGTTTACCGGATATCATTTGGAATCGTGTGATCACTTTAAAAAGTAAACTATTCGACCCTATGCCTGGGTTACACGAATATGTACTTGGGATAAGACCAAATGTTAGTTATTGAATTAGGCACAACCAACAACCCTTACACTTATAAGTGTTTAAGCTTTCTGTTTGTTTCTCCTGGTTTTGTATATTTCTCAATATCTTCATGCTGATGAAGACGATCTCTATATATAGTAGAGAACACTCACCCAAGTCAATGGACTTTATGAGTAAATTAACTACCAATTAATCACCCATAATAAGCCTCCATAATCATAGGAATAGTGGTTCATGACCAATTAAACGTGGTCGTTATCACGAATCAGAATCTGGCTTGAATAGGTCAATCATATTCTAAGTTGATTCCAAGACTACCAAGAGGAACTAGCCTACCAAGACTAACTTAAGTACTACCAAGTAGGAACTAGCCTACCAAGATGCAAGATTAACTTAGCACTATCAAGACTAACATCGGCTACAAGACTAACTTAAGACTATCGAGACTAACTTAGCACTACCAAGACTAACAACTATTGAGTCGAGGTGTTCGGGGACCCATGGGTGTACACTCTGTCTCCCGACCCATTACTGGGTGTGAACTAATCCCACAAACGCACTAAATTTTCCAACAATCCTCCCCAAATTTAGTTCACTTTGCATGAAAAACAAACATCAAACAAAACATGTGCATAAACGAAAATATCTTGAGGATTGAATTTTCATCTTAGTACATTACACGTACAAATATTCGAGAATCGGGTGTTCTAAAACTTGAACCCTTCAACCCATTTGAATACCAAGATAAAATACATGTTTTCAAACACTTAAAAGCTCACGACACTATACAAGCCATGTGTCCATATCCAAATTCATAAATGTTGTAAGAGCTAAAAGTCCAAAGCTCCTGAGGCGGCAAAACTTCAACATTCACATAGGTGGTTCCTCTTTATTCATGCTCCTGCCAAGCACTTTTTCAAAGAAATTAACCATTACGAAGTAAAGACTTCATCCTCCTTTCGGTGGGTTCGAGCACAACCTTGGGATGTTAAATAAACATGTGCTCCGGTGATCGAATGTTGACTTTCCACATTGAACTCAACTCCCAAGTTTCCTTAGGAGGAGTTGGGTGTCCTAACATTCAATGACTAAATTGGACTTAAACCCATCCCTTTAGGACTTTAAAACCAAGTCTCTAGCCAATCCCTTCGTCAGTGATCGGCTAAATTGTCTTGAGATCTAATAAACTCTATAGATACCACCCCATTCATGATAAGCTCACGAATCATGCTATATCCGACACCTAAGTGTCTAGACTTCCCATTGTACTTTTGGCTATAAGCCTTTGCCAATGTAATTGCACTATCACAACGGATAGAAATAGGTGCTATAGGTTTAGCCACAATGGAATCTCGAAGCTAGTTTTCAACCATTCGACTTCTTTACCAAAGAAATGCTAAAGCTACAAATTGATTCCATTGTTGAACTGGTGATGCATGTTTGCTTCTTGGATGCCCAAGAAATTGCACCTCCACCAAGCGGGAATACCCAACCATGGCGAGGCGAATTGATGAGTGTCTAAATACTCATCATTTTGTACCATCTAGGCGCAAAAACATCGAAAACACTCGAAATGCATCAAAATGATGAAAATATCACAAATAAGTGTTTTATGTGTTTTAAATGCAAAATATCAAAATCGGATGAAAAACATATCAAGTTTGCAAAATTGGCGGTTTAGTCCCCAAGTTTCAAAAGTTGTCAAAAGCAGGTCCACGGTATATTAAAATAAACAAAATATCATTCAAGGTCCCTGAAATATTCTAAGTTGTCAAAATGATCCTTGAATGAATCTTTGGTCAAATGGCGAAAAGGTCCTTGACTTTGAAAAATGGCAAAAATAGTCCTTGGATTTATAAAATGGAATTTTATGCAAAAGTGGTCCTTGTACTATCAAAGTTTGTCAAGTTTGGTCCTTTTGATATCTTTGGAAAATGGGCAAGTTCGATCCTCAAGTTTGGCGAATTACAACTTGGGTCCTTGTGTTAACATATACCAAACCGGACCTCTTTTAATAAACCAAACCCAAAGCCCAATCAAATGCAAGCCCAACCCAATGCCTAGACCCTTGAACCCCCATGACCTTGACCCTTGAACCCTACCCGCGTTATTAATAAACCGGTCAAATAAGTCAAAACCATGGCCTTTGTTCTCTCTCTCACGAATACCGCCAAAACCGGTGACTCCTCAAAACCACCATGGTTTCCTTGATTTGCTCTATCCACCATTTCCACTGTCTTTCCACTTGTATACCAACCCCTCCACTACCACAATCATCGAGAAGCTTTAATGGCTCAAACACGCTTAGAGACTTTTGGCGCCAAAAATCCAAATGGATGGTTATGATGATTACGAGAGATCCAATGGTTGGAAATGAGTGGGATATGTTCGAGAGATGTCGACGAGTCACTAAAGTCTATAAAGAAGGAAGAGAAGCAAGGAAGAAAGATATCTAGTGTAAAATTTAGTTTTCTTATGTCGTTTTAGTTAATTTCAAGTTTCGAGTGTATTTCTTAGCTTTCAAGTACTTTCTTAAGTATTCTCGGTGTACTTTAAATCATTTTCAATAATAAATTTCGGTATTCAAGTATCAATTTTAGTTTATGCAATTTCATGTTCAAAATCTCAAAATGTTCAAATGTTGTTTGTAGATATTTTTATGGATGAGTAAGATCACTTAAGCTCTAGATAGCTTCTAAAAGCTATTAGATACTTTAAAAATCGGTTTAGAAGCAAAACACAAAAATACCAAAAATACAAATAAAATATTGAGAAATTCAAAATCAATGGAGATGGTGATCAAAGTTGGGCGGGGTGAATATTGGATTGCCACAGGTTAGAGGCTTAGTGGTAAGCCTATAGGAGTGGTCTTTTGCTCTTGGTTACGTGTTTTCGGTGGGATAGCCTCTTGTAAGCTTTTAACTCAACTTTTGCATTTCTTGTATAAGTGTTCATTAGCTTGAATCTCTGTGTCTTTATGTTCATTAGTTATAGTTAAGTATATTTAAGCATTAAAAGCAGTTACTTGTTCTCTTTAATTTGTATTTAGTAAAATTTCATTTTGACAGTTAAATTAACATAAGTGTAATTTCTTGGTTTTATGTTGTTAATATTGTTGTTCTGTGTTTCTTTAGTCTTATTATAGGATAATATAAGGTCTGTAATCCATAGCATGGTATAAATCTGTGTTTTGCTTTGAAAAGTTTCAAAACAGTTATATAAAGGGTGTTTGGATTTGCTTGTTAAAGCTGTAGTAGATATTGTTTGTGTTGTTGTTTGTGCTTGTTCTGTGTCACATAAGTGCCTAATATCTAAGTTCAACCAAGAAAACCAGTGCTTATTTGTGAAAAAGTCAAGATAACTTTTGATCATGTCTTGTTAGTTAACTGTTGGATTTTCATGATCCATGATTATGATTTCTTGTTCATAAGTTGTTAAAATCAATCAAACAAGTCTTAGTTCACCTTAACATAACATAATCAGTTGGTAGGATCAATTCAAAGTTCATTTTAGTCAACTGATTTGGTTTTCTTAAAAGTCAAAATTTCCATTTGGTGGTTTTGAATAAAATAGAAAATTTTATATAGGGCTTAACTTTGAGTTTTATGTTTTGAGCTTTTGGGATATCAAAATACAAGTTGCTCGACTTTATAATAGTATTTTTATAATTTCTGTCTAGCTTATTTAGTAGCTTATTTCCTAGCTTCTTTTGGACCCTTGTGCGAAAATGGTGCCACATGTGCAGTTGAGCTAGTCATTTCACAAGCTCCCCCGAGCTTATTAGTTGGCCTCGACTTGTGATTCTTGGTTCTTTTGAAAGTGACCTAGCCATCTTGAGGTCCCAAGCTTAATATTCCATTTTGTAGCTTGTTTACTAGAAATGCATTAAGCTCAAACTTTGTCCCATTTCATCTTAGAAAACAAAAAGCCAAGTGCTTATCTGCTTATTCTCAGCTTTTCAATATGGTTCTCTGTGTATTCTAGCTTAATATTAGTAGCTTGTAGCTTGTTTTAGCTTATTTCACCTTTGTTTCCAGTTTTTAAGTTTGTTTGAGTTTTAAAAACCAAAATAAGCTCATAAGCAAAACTGTTAAGCTTTTGAGCTTGTAAACTGCTTATTTTTAAGTTTGAAAATTTTTGTCTTCATTAAAATTTCATATTTTAAGTAGTTAAGTAGGTTTAAAAAAGAAAATCCACAAAAACATCATTTTTAATATAGTGATAGCATTTATTTAATATTAATTAGCTTTTAAAATTTTATTTTCGACTTATTATTAAGCAAATCTAGTTTTTATATTTTCTTAGTTTTTGTCACCTTAAGTTATTTTTAGAAAAAGTTTCATAATTTTTCTAATCTGTTTAGTATTTATTAGATTTATAAATAGTTAAAAGTATTAAATAATTAGTAATAAATAATTAAAAAGCATAAAAAATATCTTTTCAGTTTTAAAATTAGTTTTATAATATTCTAGATTTTTTTAAGTTAAAATTTTATTTTTCCAGGTTAATTTTATATTTTATTGTATTTAAGTGTATTTTAAATAACAATTAATTAGTAATAAATAGATAAAAAGTGTAAAAAATATATTTTCAATTTTAAAATAAGTTTTATAATATTTTAGATTTTCTTAAGTCATAATTTCATTTTCTAGCTTTATTTTGTATTTTCTTATATTTTAGAGTATTATTAAATAGTTAGAAATAGTTTTAATTAATAATAATTAAATAAATAGTTATAAAATAATTTTCTTTTCTAATAATTTTATTTTATTTTAGGATTCCAAAAATGTCATTTTCATATTTGTAGGTCTTTTATTTTTTAGATCTCACTTTTTATTTTGTACGTTTACGTAGTTTTTAATCGTACGTATTTACGTTTCTTTAATCTGATTGTTGTGCTTTCCAATTCTGTATCCAATTCAATTCCAATCAATCAGTAGTGTAGTTATTCATCAAAATCCTTACTGATCACTATCCTTAGTGATCATTCTATCGTCTGAAAGTTTTGAAACACCATTCAGTCTCCGTGGGACTTAACGACCCGGGAATCCACTATATTCTCCGATCTTCATTGCATTTGTTTCGGCGGTTTTAAGTTTATTACGGTTGACCATTCACAAGTGGTTAGCTTGTGTGATTAAACTTGACGGTTCGGGAGGCAATCAAATTTTGGCGCCACTGCGGGAGCTGTAGCGTGTTTAAGCCTTTTCGGACCCGTACTTGCACATATACCACTTTTGTAAGCATTTTTTGTAAAGTTAATCAAAATCAAAAGTTCATTAACACTTTTCCTAAAGTGTTAACAACACCAAACAAAATATAAAACAACAAAACAATCGTAACGTTTTCTAGCTTGTGTTTCTTTTAAGGTGATTCTTAAAGAAATACGATTTGGTTAAACGAGGCGATACCAAAAATATTGTCCAAAAGTTTTAAACCCTTAGCACAAATCTATACCTCGTCTTTTCGGTGGTACTTAAATACATAAAATCAACCACCATAAATCAAGGCGGTACACCTACCAGCTGGGGTGTGACCATAATAAGTTCCGAACATGATTTAAAACTTGCCTTTGTGTCCTTGTGATTTGGTGTACCTTTTCAAAAAGCCATTTCATTTGTGATTATTGGTTAAGTTCACTTGTCGTTTTGCCTCGCATTTGTTTTGAAAACTTATTTTTATACTTAGTGCATGCGCACTCGTTCTTCGATTCTACAAGTCCACTTTACGAGCTTGCAAATATTCCTCGTGAGCGTAGGGGCGTTCGCTCCTTGACCGTGGTGAGGCGTCTACCACCACCACCCCGTCGTAATGGCGGAAGATAAGCCTATGAATGAGCTTCTCCAAGCACCCATCGAGGGTTACGGAGATGCCATTGTTGTCCCGACCATCGTGGGCGATACCTTTGAGCTCAAAACCGGGTTGCTTAACGGTAACCCAAAGCCAATTCTATGGTTTTGGCGGGATGATCCTCATGCACATATTCGATGGTTTAACAAGATTGCATCTACCATCAAATACAAGAATGTCACATGAAGCCATCAAGCTTCTTACATTCCCATTTTCTAGAGGACAAGCCGGAATTGGCTTGAGAAACAACCCCTCGTTCCATTGAGACATGGGAGGATTTAGTCACCAAGTTTGTTAACAATTCTATCCTCCATCCCGAACTACAAGTCTTAAGAATGAGATAATGAAATTCTCTCAAAGATTTGATGAATCATTCGGGAGGCATGGGATCGTTACAAAGAGTTGCTCATGAGTGTCCGCATCATGGTTTCACCGAGTTAATGCAAATGGATACTTTCTACAATGGTGCGAACGGACTAATCAAGACTCTTTAAATGCCTCCGCGGAGGTAATTTCTGAGCAAGACCACCAAAGAAGCCTTGCAAATCATTGAAAACAAGTCTCGAGTCCGCCCTTTCCGAGCAAAGACATATCAATCTCGGTCTAATCTTGGACCTTCTACTTCATCTCCGTGAGTACATCTAGCACCGATGCTAAGATTGACAAACTCACGGATATTGTTCGAGCTTTGGTTCTTGCTAACCAAAGAAAGTGACCTTCACACAGACACCATCGCATGGTGAAGTGAAGAAAGTCGAGTTGTGTTACTTGTGGTGGCCCTCATGCATACTACAATTGTCGCCACCGATGGTAGTCCATTTGAAGCCAATGCTCTAGCCGGTACTTCACATCGGGAGGTAATCAATACCGTCCTCAAAATGAACCAAACTACCGTGCTAACACTTATCGGGCACCACCGGTTTTAACGAATCATCACATGCAAAACCGAATCGAGAATCAACCTAGAATGAACCAAGGTTATCAAAACCAAGGTAATTTCTATCCGGACCAAATCAAGGTTTCCAACATCAAGGAACCTTAATCAAAACTCTTTCAATCGAGGGAATCAATTTCATGGAAATATGAATCCTAATCAAGGAATTTTGGCTATAATCGAACATACGGCCTCAAAATGTCCCTCCACTCCACCTCCTGTTGTATCACCATCATCGATGAGCTTTTAAAGCAATTCATGAAGTCTCAAGAGGAGACAAGCAGGTTGTTGGTCGGTCGGATCATTGAATTAAAGAAGTCTTTAAATGATCAACCCTCGGGCTCGGAAAACTTCCGAGCAACACGATCGCTAACTTCGAGGCGATGCAAAGCGATCACAACCAAGTGGTGTTTCATATGATGGACCCGCTATTCCTACTACCTCTTCTTCTTCTCTCCGAAGGTAGTGGAAAGTGAACCTAAGAAATGGTGACTCCAATGCCTCCTCCACTAGGAGCAATGAGTCAAGTTACCAAGGATACAAGGACAAGGTGCATTTTCAAGCCTAATAACGGAGGTACCAACAATGTCCAACCTCAAGTTGTCCGAAACCCAAATCCAATCCGGAGTTGTGTTTTGAACCTCCGGTAGCTCCGTTGAAAAACCGAAATCCAAATCTTCTATTCCTTACCCATCACGTTTGAATGAGCAAAAGCTCCATGAAAAAGCCGGTCATCAAATGGACAAATTTTTCAAATTTTCCAAGAGTTACATTTGACATAAGCTGCGGATGCTATCATCTTGATGCCCAAGTTTGCATCAACTCTCAAACACATGTTAAGCAACAAGGAAAAGTTGTTTGAAATGGCTAAAACTCCTCGAACGAGAAGCGCTCTGCGATTATCTTGAAAAGCTTCGAGAAAACTTGGAGATCTGGAAAATTTCTCTTACCTTGTGTATTTCGGGAATGGTTGAATGCTTTGCCCTAGCGGATCTTGGTGCAAGCATCAATCGATGCCTTATTCGATATGGAAGAAACTTTCTCTTCGGAACTTACTCCTACATGCATGACTCTCGAGCTTGCGGATCGTACAATATCCGTCCTCTTGGCATTGCCGAGGGCGTATTTGTGAAAGTAGGAAAGTTCCATTTTCCGGTGACTTCGTGGTTGTTGATTTCGATGCGATCATCGGGTTCCTCTCATTGTTGGTCGAGGATTCACGAGAGCGGACGTGCTCTCATTGATGTATTTGAGCAAGAAATCACATTACGTGTTGGTAATGAAGCTGTCACCTTTAACCTTGATCAAACTTGAGGTACTCCGCAAACTATGATTACGAGTCGGTTAACCGAATAGATATCATTGATGTTGCTACGAAGAGTACTCTCAAGAAGTTCTTGGTTATTCTCATAATTACGTGAGTGGGGATCCCACCACATCTTCTCAACCTATCATAGCCAATTCTACTCCTTCTCTCACTCCGTTTGAGGCGACTTCATCTTGGAAGAGATTGAAGCATACTTGGCTAGTGATTACATTCCATGGGAAATTGATCACGCTCCAATTGACATTGAGGGGACATACTTCTCATTGAGAAGTTGCTTAATGATGATCCATCATCAACTCCTCACACTAGTGATTCAATTCGATGAGATTAATCAAAATGAGATTAATACGGAGGAGATATTCTTCTTGAGAAATTGTTAAATCATGACACTTCTCCTCCTCTCCTCCCGTCGAGCTTCATAACAAGGAAGTCAAGTCGGTTGAGAAAAGCGAAGAATTTCTGAAGTCGAACTTAGGACTTACCTCCTCATCTCGAGTATGCATTCCTTGAAGGGATGATAAATTACCCGTCATTATTGCTCGAGATTTGAGTAAAGATGAAAAATTGCTCTCATAAAGGTCTTGAAGTCACACAAACAAGCAATTGCTTGGAAACTCTCCGACATTAAGGGTATCAACCACGAGTTTTGTACTCATAAAATCTTGATGGAGGATGACTTCAAACCAATGATTCAACATCGAGAGAAGGTGAATCAAAAATCCATGATGTTATCAAGCAGGAGGTTATCAAACTTCTTGATGCGAGATTGATCTACCCGATCTCGAGATAGTCCTTGGGTTAGCCCAATTCATTGTGTTCCTAAAAGGGTGGCATAAGCTGTTGTCACAAATGAAGAAAACGAGTTAATTCCAACTTGATTGGTAGCGGATGGCGTGTGTGCATTGACTATCGTAAGTTGAATGGCGCTACCCGTAAAGACCATTTTCCTCTACCCTTCATGGACCAAATGCTTGAGAGATTAGCGAGGGCGAATACTATTGTTTCCTAGATGGTTTCTCGGGTTATTTTCAGATCCCCATTGATCCACGGGATCAAGAAGACCACATTCACTGCCCATACGGAACTTTTGCCTACAGACGTATGCCTTTTGGCTTATGTAACGCTCACAGCACGTTCCAACGATGTATGATGGCCATTTTCCACGACATGATCGGAAACAATGGAGGTGTTTATGGATGACTTCTCGGTCATTGGGGATTCATTTCAAACATGTCTCTCCCATTTAGATAAAATGCTCAAGCGGTGTGAAGACACCAATCTTTGTCTAAATTGGGAGAAGAGCCACTTTATGGTCAAAGAAGGCATAGTCCTTGGCCATAAGATTTCAAAAATGGGATTGAGGTAGATAGAGCAAAAGTCGATGTTATTGCTAAATTGCCTCATCCTACTACCGTCAAAGGTATTAGGAGTTTTTAGGTCATGCGGTTTCTATCGTAGATTCATACAAGATTTTTCTAAAATCGCTTGGCCTATGACCCATCTTCTTGAAAAGATGCTCCTTTTATCTTCTCACTGAGTGCATGAAGCTTTTGAAACATTAAAGAAAAAGCTTCTTGAAGCACCCATTCTCGTTGCTCCATTGGGACTTGCCTTTTGAGCTCATGTGCGATGCAAGTGATTTTGCTATCGGTGCGGTCCTAGGGCAGCGTAGATCTAAACATTTTCAGCCTATCCACTCACGCAAGTAAGACTATGGTGAAGCTCGGACTCATTACACTACCACGGAAAAAGAGCTATTAGCCGTGGTGTATGCGTTTGAGAAGTTTCGGCCGTACTTAATCTTGACCAAATGTGTGGTGTATACGGATCACTCGGCTCTCAAATATCTCTTTGCAAAACAAGATGCAAAACCGAGATTGCTCGTTGGATTCTCCTTTTCCAAGAATTTGATATCATTATCGTGATAAAAAGGAGGCGAGAACACAGGCTGCGATCATCTGTCCGTCTAGAAAACCCTCACCAAGATGTTTTCGAGAAAAGGAAATAAATGAAACATTTCCTCTCGAGACACTCAATGCGGTTTCTTTTCGTGGAAACTCTACTACCCATGGTTTCTTGACCGCAAATTACCATGCGGGTAACTTCATAGTGAAAGGGATGTCGACCCAACGGAAGAACAAATTCTTCAAAGATGTTAAACATTACTTACGGGACGACCCTACTTATTCAAAATCATGCGGATCAAGTCATCCGAGCGGTGTGTTTATGGACGAGGAAGCTATTGACATTCTCAAAGCTTGCCATCTTTGGACCCAGGGGCCATCATAGTCAAACTACACCGCCAAAAGGTGTTTGATTCGGGTTTTATTGGCCCACGATTTATAAGGATGCCCATGATTTTGTCAAAGCATGTGGCGCTTGTCAGCGTCACGGAAATATATCTCAAAGAAATGAAATGCCGCAAAATGCCATTCAAGTTTGTGAGATCTTTGACATACGGGGCATTGACTTTATGGGGCCATTTCTATCTTCTCGAGAAACAAATACATACTCGTGGTACATTGACTATTTGTCAAAATGGGTTGAAGCAAAAGCTTTACCTACCAATGATGCCGAGTTGTTGTAAAATTCTTAAAATCTCTTTTGCTAGGTTTGGAACTCGAGAGCTATAATCGGTGATCGTGGTACACATTTTGCAATGACCAATTTGATCGTGTCATGCAAAGTATGGTGTCACCCACCGTCTCTCTCTGCATACCACCCCAAACAAGTGGGCAAGTGGAAGTCTCCAACCGTGGTATTAAAAGAATTCTAGAAAGGACGGTGGCGAAAATCGTGCATCTGGTCGGATAAACTGGATGCGCTCTCTGGGCCTTCCGTGCGACTTATAAAACACCCATCGGGTGTACTCCATACAAGCTAGTGTGCGGAAGGCATGTCATCTGCCGATTGAGCTAGAGCACAAGGCATCTTGGGCCTTAAAACATGCAAATTTCGATATTCAGACGGTGGTGATCACAAAAAGTTCAAATGAATGAATTAAATGAACTACGTGATCAAGCATACGAGAACTCTTTGATCTACAAACAAAAGACAAAGAAGATTCATGACTCTAAAATCAAGAACCGCGTTTTCAACGTCGGTGATCGAGTCCTTCTTTTCAATTCAAGATTGAAGATATTCTTGGGAAAGCTCAAGTCCGTTGGTGCGGTCCATTTACCATCACTAAGGTTTATCCTTATGGTACCATTGAGTTATCTCAACCGATGGTCCAAATTTTAAAGTGAATGGTCATCGATTAAAGCATTACTTTGGAGAGGACATTCCATCCATGGTTGTCCGGATCTACAAACTTTCCCCATGAACCAATGAATGCGGGGATCGAGTCAAGCTAGTGACTCGGGAATAAAAACAATAGCACACACCATATGGGTTTTCACCCATATTTACATCTTCTTTCTCCGTTCTACCACCCTAGTGTGGGGAGTTGCCCCGTTGTTGTATATAAGTTTTCTAAAAAAAAAAAAAAAAAAAATCAATCTTTCAAAATAATGGCGTAGTATTTCCTTTTACGTTCTATGTTTGGCATAACATGGGTACTTTGAATATTGAGGGCAATATTCATTTCTAAGTGTGGGGAATTCTCACGAATTTTATCATGAAATTATCCACCCAATTCCCGTTTTGGCCAAAAATTTTTTTTGGAGTAAGTGTTTTCACTTACTCAACAAATGGTAATCGATCCGCCATGTCTAACACACATAAGGATTGGCTAATCCGAGAGCAAGCGGCTCTTGGTAAAGATTTCTCAAATCCGTTTATGGCTTGCAATTTGCCCAAAATTGTATGGTGTTCAACTCACCATATCTTTAATTAGTGAAGAGTTGGCTAGCCCGCAAGTTTATGGCTTGTGGTAAAGGCGATGGAAATCCATAATTGGTAATCGGCTCACCAAAGATAATATTGATAATTTATCTAAGAGTTGGCTAGTCCGAGCAAGCGGCTTACGGTAAAGACAAATCAAATCCGTTTACATCTTATGATTTGCTCAAAATCATTTGGTTATCATTGTACCAAGGTTCTTACTTGAACCGAAACAATTGGCTACTCGAGTGATGGCTTTTGGTAAAGTTCTTTAAAATCCATTAAAGTTTCAAATCATTGCTAGGGACTAGCAATATCTTAGTGTGGGGATTGATGAGTGTCTAAATACTCATCATTTTGTACCATCTAGGCGCAAAAACATCTGAAAACACTCAGAAATGCATCAAAATGATGAAAATATCACAAATAAGTGTTTTATGTGTTTTAAATGCAAAAATATCAAAATCAGATGAAAAACATATCAAGTTTGCAAAATTGGCAGTTTTAGTCCCCCAAGTTTCAAAAGTTGTCAAAAACAGTCCCTGGTATATTAAAATAAACAAAATATCATTCAAGGTCCCTGAAATATTCTAAGTTGTCAAAAATGATCCTTGAATGAATCTTTGGTCAAATGGCAGAAAAGGTCCTTCAACTTTGAAAAATGGCAAAAATAGTCCTTGGATTTATAAAAATGGAATTTTATGCAAAAGTGGTCCTTGTACTATCAAAGTTTGTCAAGTTTGGTCCTTTTGATATCTTTGGAAAATGGGCAAGTTCAGTCCTCAAGTTTGGCCGAATTACAACTTGGGTCCTTGTGTTAACATATACCAAACCGGACCTCTTTTAATAAACCAAACCCAAAGCCCAATCCAAATGCAAGCCCAACCCAATGCCTAGACCCTTGAACCCCCCATGACCCTTGACCCTTGAACCCTACCCACGTTATTAATAAAACCGGTCAAATAAGTCAAAACCATGGCACTTTGTTCTCTCTCTCACGAATACCCGCCAAAACCGGTGACTCCTCAAAACCACCATGGTTTCCTTGATTTGCTCTATCCACCATTTCCACTGTCTTTCCACTTGTATACCAACCCCCTCCACTACCACAATCATCGAGAAGCTTTAATGGCTCGAACACCTTAGAGACTTTTGGCGCCAAAAATCCAAATGGATGGTTATGATGATTACGAGAGATCCAATGGTTGGAAATGAGTGGGATATGTTCGAGAGATGTCGTGAGTCACTAAAGTCTATAAAGAAGGGAAGAGAAGCAAGGAAGAAAGATATCTAGTCTAAAATTTAGTTTTCTTATGTCGTTTTAGTTAATTTCAAGTTTCGATGTATTTCTTAGCTTTCAAGTACTTTCTTAAGTATTCTCAGTGTACTTTAAATCCTTTTCAATAATAAATTTCAGTATTCAAGTATAAATTTTAGTTTATGCAATTTCATGTTCAAAAATCTCAAAATGTTCAAATGTTGTTTGTAGATATTTTTATGGACTGAGTAAGATCACTTAAGCTCCTAGATAGCTTCTAAAAGCTATTAGATACTTTAAAAATCAGTTTAGAAGCAAAAACACAAAAATACCAATAATACAAATAAAATATTAAGAAATTCAAAAATCAATGGAGATGGTGATCAAAGCTGGAGCGGGGTGAATATTGGATTGCCACAGGTTAGAGGCTTAGTGGTAAGCCTATATGAGTGGTCTTTTGCTCTTGGTTACGTGTTTTCGATGGGATAGCCTCTTGTAAGCTTTTAACTCAACTTTTGCATTTCTTGTATAAGTGTTCATTAGCTTGAATCTCTGTGTCTTTATGTTCATTAGTTATAGTTAAGTATATTTAAGCATTAAAAGCAGTTACTTGTTCTCTTTAATTTGTATTTAGTAAAATTTCATTTGTGATTAAATTAACATAAGTGTAATTTCTTGGTTTTATGTTGTTAATGTTGTTGTTACGTGTTTCTTTAGTCTTATTATAGGATAATATAAGGTCGTAATCCATAGCATGGTATAAATCGTGTTTTGCTTTGAAAAGTTTCAAAACAGTTATATAAAGGGTGTTTGGATTTGCTTGTTAAAAGCTGTAGTAGATATTGTTTGTGTTGTTGTTTGTGCTTGTTACATGTCACATAAGTGCCTAATATCTAAGTTCAACCAAGAAAACCGGTGCTTATTTGTGAAAAAGTCAAGATAACTTTTGATCATGTCTTGTTAGTTAGCTGTTGGATTTTCATGATCCATGATTATGATTTCTTGTTCATAAGTTGTTAAAATCAATCAAACAAGTCTTAGTTCACCTTAACATAACATAATCGGTTGGTAGGATCAATTCAAAGTTCATTTTAGTCAAGCGATTTGGTTTTCTTAAAAGTCAAATTTTCCATTTGGTGGTTTTGAATAAAATAGAAAATTTTATATAGGGCTTAACTTTGAGTTTTATGTTTTGAGCTTTTGGGATATCAAAATACAGTTGCTCGACTTTATAATAGTATTTTTATAATTTCTGTCTAGCTTATTTAGTAGCTTATTTCCTAGCTTCTTTAGGACCCTTGTCGAAAATGGTGCCACATGTGCAGTTGAGCTAGTCATTTCACAAGCTCCCACTAAGCTTATTAGTTGGCCTCGACTTGTGATTCTTGGTTCTTTGGAAAGCGACCTAGCCATCTTGAGGTCCCAAGCTTAATATTCCATTTTGTAGCTTGTTTACTAGGGTGCATTAAGCTCGAACTTTGTCCCATTTCTGTCTTAGAAAACAAAAAGCCAAGTGCTTATCTGCTTATTCTCGACTTTTCAATATGGTTCTCTGTGTATTCTAGCTTAATATTAGTAGCTTGTAGCTTGTTTTAGCTTATTTCACATTTGTTTCAGTTTTTAAGTTTGTTTGAGTTTTAAAAACCAAAATAAGCTCATAAGCAAAACTGTTAAGCTTTTGAGCTTGTAAACTGCTTATTTTTAAGTTTGAAAATTTTTGTCTTCATTAAAATTTCATATTTTAAGTAGTTAAGTAGGTTTAAAAAAGAAAATCCACAAAAACATCATTTTTAATATAGTGATAGCATTTATTTAATATTAATTAGCTTTTAAATTTTTCTTTTCAGCTTATTATTAAGCAAATCTAGTTTTTATATTTTTCTTAGTTTTCTGTCACCTTAAGTTATTTTTAGAAAAAGTTTCATAATTTTCCTAATCTGTTTAGTATTTATTAGAATTTTAAATAGTTAAAAGTATTAAATAATTAGTAATAAATAATTAAAAAGCATAAAAAATATCTTTTCAGTTTTAAAATTAGTTTTATAATATTCTAGATTTTTCTAAGTTAAAATTTTATTTTTCCAGGTTAATTTTATATTTTCTAGTATTTAAGTGTATTTTAAATAATAATTAATTAGTAATAAATAGATAAAAAGTGTAAAAAAATATATTTTCAATTTTAAAATAAGTTTTATAATATTTTAGATTTTCTTAAGTCATAATTTCATTTTTCTAGCTTTATTTTGTATTTTCTTATATTTTAGAGTATTATTAAATAGTTAGAAATAGTTTTTAATTAATAATAATTAAATAAATAGTTGTAAAAATAATTTTCTTTTTCTAATAATTTTCTTTTATTTTTAGGATTCCAAAAATGTCATTTTCATATTTGTAGGTCTTTTATTTTTTAGATCCCACTTTTTATTTTGTACGTTTACGTAGTTTTTAATCGTACGTATTTACGTTTCTTTAATCTGATTGTTGTGCTTTCCAATTCTGTATCCAATTCAATTCCAATTAATCGATGAGTGTAGTTATTCATCAAAATCCTTGCGATCACTATCCTTAGTGATCATTCTATCGTCTGAAAGTTTTGAAACACCATTCGGTCTCGTGGGACTTAACGACCGGGAATCCACTATATTCTCGATCTTCATTGCATTTGTTTACGAAATTGTTTTAAGTTTATTACGGTTGACCATTCACAAGTGGTTAGCTTGTGTGATTAAACTTGACGGTTCGGGAGGCAATCATGGTGTCTTGATGTTCTTGATCCGACTTGCATCGGTGTATCCTTGTCTTGAAGGATAACCGTATATGAGAGACTATAATCCATAGTTCTCTTGAGATACTTGATACCCTCTGAAGCGCTTGCGATGATGAGCACTAGGATTGCTAGTATACCGCTTAGTTTACCCAACGCAAAAGCAATATCGGGTCTTATACAAGTCATGGCATACATCGGCGACCAATTACCCTAGAATACTCCGGTTGAGATACAACCTTGCCATTATTAGGCATCGACACATTAGGAATTAGAAATTCCGGTATTAAAGAGTCGGTCACCTCAGTATATGTAATCGTTAAGCTCGTAGTCGTTGTAATTCTTAAGTTAAGTAGTATTTAGATAAGTAACACCGTGGAGGACGGATGGTCTTTACCCAGCTGTATGCACGATCCACGGCCCGATGTGTGGCGATTTATGTAAGACTATAAATACTCTCTACCTCCCAAGGTAGAGTTGGAGCTCATAATAATATCTTTCACTTTTCTCACTAAGTTCCCTAAACCTCTAACTTTCTCTCTAGAATTCCATCTATATGCTACTTTGTGTTATGGTTTGATGTGTATGTGAAAAGTTATATCTTACAATTGGTATCAAGAGCCATGGTTAGATCATATCTTGCACATCTTTGGATTTATAGTGGTTTTAGGTGGTTTTGAGTTTGAAAAAGTTTAGTGGTTTTGCATCATTTGGGTGATTTCTTGTGTTAAAGTTTGAATTTTGTTGGTACTTTTATGTTTAGAATCATCACAAGTGTTTAGGTTTTCATTTGGTAGCTTGAATCATCTTGGTTGGGTTGTTTTGGATTGAAAAGTGATGTTTATATGGTTTTCAAGCTAGCGACTTAGCTCACGGAGTATTTTCTTGGTAGCGACTTGCTTCACATTTTGTAGCGACTTACGGTGTTGGAGCTAGCGAGTTAGATCTAGCGAGTTAAAGTACAAGTAGTGGACTCTCCACTACGAGTAGCGACAGTGGTAGCGACTTGGTGCATGTAGCGAGTTGCTCTTTAGCGACTTGTATCTCTAGCGACTTGTGTGGCAATTCTTTGCCAAAATTTGGCTAGCGACTTGGTGCATAGCGAGTCACTACTTAGCGACTTGCTTTACGTCTAGCGACTTGGGATTCTAGCGACTTAGGCTGTCTAGCGAATTAAGAGTTAGCGACTTAGTGCATTATTTTCTAGCGACTTAGTGCATTATCTTCTAGCGACTTAGTGCATAATCCTCTAGCGACTTGAGTGATTTACGGTTTTCTCTTGATTTAGTAAAATCCGTGAAAGAATCTATTTCCGGTTTAATCATAGAGTTATAAAATCCCGTATAATCTGTTAACATGTCTACCAACGTTCCTCTTGTCATCTCCACTGTTGCCGAGGATGTACAAGCGGTGGCTCGGATACTAAATCCACCCATGCTTGATGAGCCGACTACGATTCTTGGGCTCAGCGAATCAGTTGTATTGCCTTGGAAAGGAAAATGGTGTCAACATTCTCAAATCCATTGATGAAGGACCATATCGAGTTGAGACAACTAGAGACATACTAGATACTAATGAAGATGGTACTCTGTTTACGGAATGGACGGACCTAAAATGTATGATGAGCTTGATGATAAGGAGAAAAGAGATTCGATGCGGACATCGGGGCTTGAACATTGTTCTTCAAGGTCTTCCTAAAGACATCTACAAGGCGATCAATCATAACACGGATGCTAAGGCGGTTTGGGACAATGTAAAGATGCTTCTCTCGGGTTGAATTAACTATGGAAGGCAGAGAATCTGACTCTATGGCCAATTTGAGCATTTCAAAATGAAACCAGATGAGAATGTCTATGAGTACTATGTGAGATTTCATAAGTTAGTTAATGACATGAGGAACATCGGAATGACTATGCCTAACATTCATTTGAACTCAAAGTTTGTGAACAACATGAATCCCGAATGGCACAAGTTTGTTACATTGTGAAGCTCACTAAAGGATTGAAGAATACAAACTATGAGCAACTCTATGCCTTCCTCCTTCGAATGAGAGACATGCTATGTTTGAAAATTGATTCTCAATCGGTTCAAAACCAACCGAGGGAGAGACAAGCTCGACTAATGACTCAAGCGCTTTCTACTCTAACATCGGAATCACAACCAAAGCATCACAAGTCATACCCTTGGGTAATGGTAATCACAAACTCATTCACGATCCTAAGTTCAAACAAGGCGATCTTGATGCTCACGTGGGTAATTTCATCAATCAACTAGCTCTTCTCATCGGTCAAAACATGAATTCTCTCCCACAAACCAACAACAACCTCGAGCGCATCTAACCCACATAATCAAGCCCTTGTTAAAGATGGAAGGATCGTGGTGCAACCGATTCGGGAAAGACATATGATCGGGGAAGAGGTGGAGTGGGAGAGGTTATGTTGGCAACGAATCGAGGAAGAAATGGTAACCAAGGTCAAGCTAAGCCAATCAAATGCTATAAGCGTGGTGGTGAAGGACACATTGCAAGGCGCACATCTCCAAAGCGTCCACAGAATGCCGATTACTTGAGAGATAAGATGTTCTTGGCACAAGCTCGGGACAATGGTGCTGCGTTGGATGAAGAGGAATTCTTTGTTTCTTCTTGAGGCAATGCCAAGACCTATGATGCAGATGTGGATGAGCGACCTATTCGGAGATAGGTCACAATCATCGGAACGCCTTTCAAGTCGCCGGTTGTGATGCATACGACTACGATGTAGATGATGGACCTCTGCACACAATCTTTATGGCTAGCATCTCTCCAATGGTTTCTCCTAAGATCTCTTCTTCACCACAAGCTGGCCCATCAGGACAAACTCATCTCGGAGGTATTAAAACTATACGATGATGTTGATGTGCAGCGGATGCATGACAAAGTACAATCAATCGAAACTATTGAATCAAGCGTTGAAAATATGGGTAATAACAATATTGTCCCATACGATCAATCGTGAAACAAAGTGAAAGTGAAGTTGTACCAAGTGATGCATCTTCTGCGATCAACAATGACTATGTCTTTGATGAATACACCGCATGTGCTCACGATGATTCCATAATTTACGAACTAAATGCCTATAAGGAGCGTGTTGCTATTTATGAACAACGTGCAAAATTTGAGTTGACCACTCGTGAGCGGGAAATGGATGTCCAAGTGAGTACGATAATTAGAAAAAGTAAGTTTAGAGAAGAAGTATTGAAACAAGAATTAAATTCCTTGCAAGAAAAACTTTCTAAAGCATTAAACAAAAACAAGAACTTCAAGAAAATGTGAAAATGCTTAAGCAAGAATTTAATGCAAAGGAATCAAAACTCTCGAGAGATTTTTCTAATCGACAACTTTGAAAACAAACTTGAAAACAAGTTGTACATACAAGGAAACACCATTGAATTGCTCACATGGTCACCAAACATCGAGTCTTAAGCGATAAGCATAGCATTCCCCTTGTTGAGGAACCAAATCCAGAGGTAATTAAAAGGCTAGAAATGCTCATAAGGTGCTTTATGATGGTGATGAAATCCTTAAGCCTAGGCAGAAACCTAGTTGCGTTGAGTGCGAGGAAGATAAGAAATCAAATGAAATCACTAGGGAAAAGATGAATAAGAAACAAAATGATCCCAAATGCAAAGAGAAAATATAATTATCTCTCCTCATGACTACAAGAAGGAAAAGCTGGATTTCCTTGAACAAGTTTAAGCCTCGAGACATTGTTGACTCCGAACAAGTCTTACGGAAAAGGATTTAGATAAGCGAAAGCGAGAAAATATTGTTGAAACAAACCCTCCCTTTGGAAAATGCCTAGAAGCGTGTGTATCCTCCTAATACACCAATGCATCTTGTACCTAGAACAATTGCCACTAAAAGCAAGACATTAATTAGCCAATCGTTATATTTCAACTATTTGTTGATTTTGAGAAAACTTGCAAGAAAAGGATCACACCCATGGTATAAGCTGAAGGAGAAAGGGTTTTGAACAAATGAAAGAATGTTATTTAAGCGAGGTCATGCCCTTCTTTAAACTTCTAAAAGATCACTTTGAGAGTCTTAAAAGGGATAGAAAGCGATATTAAGGGAATGGAAAAGGAATTTGATGCAATGGTTGTTGAAGTTAGTGACTATGAGCGTGCACTAAAATATAATGAGATTGAGAGAAAGAACTTGCATACATTAAATGAGAATCTTATTCTTGAATGTGTTGCTCAAGATGTGTTTTCAACGCTTCAAATTGCTCTATTGATGCTTCCAAATTTCATGAATTATCTGGCCTCGAAAGTCTCCCATGATCGTGTCATTGAGCTTGAAAAACTAATTCTAAACTAAGCGAGAAAATTGAACTGGATGATCACGACAATTTTGTTAAACATTTTTCTAAACTAGAAGTTGAGCATTTTAATTTACAACTAAAATATCAACATCTTAAAGAAAATGTCAAAACTTCAAATGTCAAGACATCTTGGATGCTCGAGTTTGATGCGGTTTTCAAATTAACAAGCGTGATGAGCAGATTCAAGCTCGATGCAACACGATCGAGAAAGTTGAAAGCCCAAATCTCTCAATTAAAGGGCCAAACAAACAATATGACAGGCTCCCAAATGCCTCCTCCTTTAGATTCTCGGAATTCTCAAATGTTTCATCTTCAAAACCTTGTAAATGCTTTACAAAAGGAAAGCGAAAGTTTTCTAGAAGAAAATGAAAAGGTTAAACGTCATTTCAATGAGTTATTTGAATCAATTAAAGTAACTCGTAACAAAACAACGAACAAATAGTTTCATTGCAAAAGGAAATTGAGAATCGAAGAGTCGGGTAAAGGGAAAATGCCAATGACCAATGGGAGAATGTTGTATCAAAGGTTCACTCGGTAATAAATATGCTTTATCTCGTAACATATGTCCCCCTCATCTAAGGAACAACAAACTTGCCATTCAAACATATTTCTCATCACTTAAGGATTGCTTAGAAGGCCTGCATGAGATTGTTGAAGAGGATAAGCTAGAGAAACCTCATGATAATGCAATTGGACATGCATGCTTATATGCCAAACGATCTCAAGAAATCTTAGAATGCTTGATCACAATATGCCCTAAGACATTAGGTGAGAGAGTTAACCCTTTGATTCCATGCTCAATGCCTAAGGCCAAATATGAGATGCACTCGATTCCCAATGTTTTGAATATGAGCCGTAATGTACCCTTGAGTAGTTCAGATTCTAGATCTATCAATGCTAAGAAAGAGAACTCAAATGTGCCTTCTAGGAGTGCTAATCTCGGTACCTCCGGTGTTAAGAAAGTGAACCTTAGTGCACTGCATGTAGTTGGATCGGCACATCTAAGCAGGTGGTGCAAAAGTAGTAAAACAAACTAATGTTCCCATTCCCTACAGAGTAATCGGTGACATTTGAGGCGTGTAAAACCCTAAAATCTCAAAGCGTGAAATGACAATTTTGCCCTCAAACTAAAAATTTTGCAAACTCGGAAAACACTTCAACATCGTTTAACAAGTTATATCATCAATAATATACACACATTATGAAAATAATTAACTTTATGTTATGAATTAAATGTACACAAATAAATAAGTCATAAGGTACCAAATAACTCTACAACACGTACACAATTCACCTAGACTACAAAGGAGACTACATACATAATGAAAAGATAAGATTGGAAAGTCAAATAATTGGTCCCCCTTGATGGCGGATTTTGGGCTCCCCCTTAATCACTATATCAATTTCATTAAACCATATTTACATTTCCTTTTCATTCAAAAACACAAAGAAAACCCTAGATCTAAAATGACGGCACAAGAGTATTTTCCTGTGATCTCTACACTCCTAGGAAGCCAAGAAAATTGCCAATTCAATTTTGAAGGCATGATCTAATTATTGTCGAATTTAGTTCATACATGAGGTAAAATTCATCATAATTCGTACAACCCTCCATAAATTCATTTTCCATTTTTCATGAGTTCCTTACATCATATATGATCTTTGAAAATTGGTTACAAGGTGTTTGGAGTCTCGTTTCTGCTCTTTGGAATTTTGGAGTCGTTTTATCCTAACCGAGAGGAATGATTTCATCAAGCATGTTCTAAACGTTCTAAAATTTATATGGTATTTTTCTTATCTTATATTCATCCTATAAGTTCCAAATAAAATAATAAAAACCAACCATGCATGGTATACGAATTATTGGGGAATTAAACCCTAAAAACGTGTTAAAACCCTAAATATTTAGAAACGAATTTTCTGGGCATGAAGACTATTTTTCTTGGACTCTATATAATGTTTATTAACTCTGAAAAATGGTGGTTAGAATATTTGAAGCTTTGATCATGTTATATGAATTTATCCTAATCGCTATCTATAAAAAGGGAAAATAAAATAAGGAAATCCTAAGGATCGACTAGGGTTAGGGTTTAACTATACAAATCTGGTCATTATTTATGTTTTAAGGTTGTGTAATGATTAGTACAATGATTGGATAATGAGCTAGGGTTTTAGTTGTTTTGTATAAAACCGATTTGCATAAATTAAGGTAAAGGGCTTGTTTTATAATTATTAAAACTCATGGGTATTTTTGTAATGTGTCATAATCTGGGACTAATCAGGTAAAAATATAAAGTGAAGGCCTTATGTGTAAATTTTGTATTTAAAAGGTTTAAAGAGTAATTTTGTATAATTATGAAACCGATTTAAAATAATTAAAGTAGAGGGACTAAAATGTAAATTCTGGAAACTTGAAGTCATTTTGAGTAAATAATGATATTAAGAGTGTTTTGGGTAACCAGTATTTATAGGTCTATTGTGTAATTATTATGGAATTATGATTTAATATATAAGTTTTGTAAACTTAAGGGGCTAAATGTGTAAATTATGAAAACCAAGGGGCTGAATGGTACAATATGAATATTCTGAGGTTACATTCTGAAAATTTGTAAAATAATATGCTTGTTTGGTAAATATGGATATTAGAGGATTAAATCATGAATTATGTAAATATAAGGTTTGTTTTGTAAATATTGTAACTAGAGGGGTATAAAGCGTAAAATTACAAAACTAAAGGGATTATGATGTCATTCTGAATAATATGTGTATTAGATTAGTAACTTGAAATATTTTCATGCTATACCTTTGAAATTAATGAAATTACAACTTGAACCCTAAACTATGTGAACTTGTCATAATAAACCACGGACTTTTGTAACTTGATAAAATGTACTTAAATTCCAAAATAACTCGATATAAAGACTTAACCTAATTTGTAACATTAAAGACTTGTCAATTCGGAAACACGATATTTTGAAACGCTAAATATGGAAAGTTACTAAAAGCTGAAAGCCGACTAAAATAAGTAATCTGAATTAAATAAGTTTTAATAAAACCAGTCATGAATTCGTGTAGATTCAGCGGAGATGGAGTTTGCTCCCGACCTTGGTATTCCTGTTGTGTTTCGTTTGCGGTATAAGGTACAGATATTCGACCTTACTCTTAAGGTTTCTCATGATTCGTTTACATCTTTCGATATTAGCTTTGAACCGTTATACTTTGCTCGAGCCTTCTTATTAGGGCTTCCTATAACTTTGCTATGCTCCCTTTGATTGATTCTCCTATGTGAACTGTTTGATTATGAACCTTTGATATGAACCTCTTATATGAACTTATGATATGAACTTTGATACGAACCTTTGACAATGAACCTTTGATATTGAACTTTTGATATTGGACCTTGATATTGAACTATTGCTATGAACCTACGAATTGTGAACTATTGACATTGCACCTTTGATTATGAAGACCTATATATTGCTACACTTGGAACCTTTGTTTGACCCTTGATTGATACCCGAGCCATTAACTAGGCATGGGGTTCCATGTCCGTGTCATTGATGCACCAATGGCATGACTCGGTGTGGATGAGTGATGTTCCACACCGTCCCATTTTGTATTGATTATGCGCGCTTGGATATATTGTATGGCCACTATTGTTTTGCGGGCGTATGGATGCATCCTAGATTTGTATTGTATTGTATTGATATCGACATATTGGTTTGGTGATGTGGTTGGTGTGTGCAATACACCCCTCACATTTTGGGAGCTAGCTACTCCATTGGTTCTTGAGGTCTCCCTCCTATTGGTTTGGTATTCGAGGTCACCCTCCGAATACAATGGCTACTATTGGTTACTTGGTTGTTATTGCCACTATTGATATGGTTTGTTTTGTTGGCTCGGGATAGATTTACGATAACCCTTACACTTTTGATATACCTATATTGTACCTTCGGATTCCCACCGCACCATATTACGAATTGTTGTCCTTTACCCAATACCCTTATATGACTCACTATGTTCCATTGCTTTGATCGTTACACTCTCATTCCGTTACTTGGACTATCGTTCCATTCACGTCTTAGGGTTATTATATGTCATTGGATTGATTATGATATTCATGTTTATCGACTCACGATTTCTATGTATGATATGTATGTATGCGATATAAGATTTACTGTTGTCATCGATGATATGCTATCTTCTTGTTATGTGATCCTTTGATTTGTCCGGTAACCGTGCTTGTGTGAAATCAATTGTTGATCCGTTCATCCTTTGTACCTCTTTCGAGTTATCTAGTGGACTATGACTATCCGTGGTTCCCTTATCGCTTGTTGTTGACTTGCCATGATTACATTTACATTTATGCTACGGTTTGATGTGGTAGATGGTTCAACTTATGAAGTCTAGCTTGTTAACTTGTTTAATTGCCTGCTATGTATTTAATTCATTTAATTATAGTGTTCATCTTGTATCCCTACTTGTTACGTGTATTGCCATGTTTTGACTACCGTTATGATCACGATTATGTCTTCAACTAAGGGTTTTGACACTGTGAATTGCCATGCTCACTTATTAATTAATTGCTTCCGCTTTCCTGTAGACATTTGTTTGGCTTATATGTCTCCGATTTCTTGAATTGATTGTATGACATATATGTTGTGTGGATCGACGCCTTTGCTATGTTTGCTTATGTTTGATCCTTGTATGCACGGTTTGGATGTGCTTGTTTATATGTCATCGATGCTTTGCTTTGCTTCGTTCTCCTTGTTATCTGTTCATTTTGGATATCAGTATAGTTGTGTTTGCGGGATCCTCAATGACTCATTGTTCTCATTTCGCTGCGACTTTGTTATCCGTTTCCTTTGTTTCATTTCGCATTTGATTTTATTTAGCTTCGTTTTGTTATATCATTCCTTTGGGCTTTTTAAGCTCGGTAGCATTTCTTTTCTGCGGCGGTGTTAGGTTTGAAGATGGGCTTTGATGGGTGAGAGTTGGATTATTTGAGTGGACCAACCCTAGATACCTTATTATTTGGATTTATTTTGTTTAGCTATTGTTGGAGATTTCATTTTATTTTAGACATATTGGATTTTGTATTTTCCTTGTAAGTCATTCGTCTATATGACTTGGTAATTTATTCTTTAAGGCTTTCGCTTGTAAAATTTTATTTGTATGTTACGATATGACACGAATGTGACACTTCTACCCTTGTCGGGTTGGGGTGTTACAATTATGGTATCGAGCCAGTTTCGTCTTGTTGACCTTAGGATTGACACGTGAGGACTTGGGTAGACACTAGGCTTCCGTCTGTTATGATCCATTCGATTCCTTTTGATTGTCGTTCGGTTTTGACTTGATAATCTTTTATCTTCTTTATTTTGGTCTTATTCTCTTCACATTTGATTTGATTATTTCGTCTTCGCACAACCGTTTGTCGATCGTTAGATGGAGACTACCGTGGAGCCGATGATGATGGTGCCGAACTGCGTTGTCGCTGGTCTACGGTGGAGAGGTTCGTGAAGCGAAGCCACACCCATTGCCGTCTTCTTTGGAGGCATCGGGATCTTCTTTGGAGGGCCGGACGGATCAACCAAAGGCGCAAGGACGGAGGAAAGGTTCAACCGGTGTCGAGAAGGTTCATCTACTTCATGTGATCTGGGCGCGATTTGTGTTACTCTGATTCGTTTGTCACGCGTTTTGAGGCGGTTTGATATCTTGCTACGTGATTTTGATCGGCATTACTTTTCTTTCATTCGTTCAGAACTCGGTTTGAATCGTGAAGTTTTATCGCTTAGCATTCTGGTATATCTCAGCTTTTCTTTTGGACCGACAGTAATGAGTCATGAGGAACCGTTTCATGCAAGTTGGTGGCCTTCCTTCATTGTGATATGGTAAGTTGATTTGATGTGATATATGCTATATATTGTGATCTGGTCTGCTTTGGTATGTTACTTGGTATCTGTATATGATATGTTTTGTCGTGATATTGGTTATGTGATTTGTCATGACCCGGGACAGAATATGGTGATAATAAGGGCTTGTTATGTGATGCAAGTATTATGGCCTTTGATCAACGTGATAATACCGAGATCATATAATTTGAACTTATTGAAATCATCTGACGTTTTGGGAAATGCACAGGATTGGTACGTGAATGGAATAAGGCTTATATCCGTTATTTGACACTCCTCATGTTCGTGCGAAATCTGTACCTTCTTGCGAAACTCCACCGACATACGCTATGTGTAAGTTCGTATGCTTTGGAACCGAAATCGTTTTGATCTATGCGAAGCTATGGATTGCTACGTCGTCTTAAAACTAAATGCGTCTCTGTGTACCTCTGCGACTTCAATTTTCGAGGACGAAAATTTTCTTTTAGAGGGGAAGAGTTGTAAAACCCTAAAATCTCAAACGCGTGAAATGACAATTTTGCCCTCAAACTAAAAATTTTGCAAACTCGGAAAACACTTCAACATCGTTTAACAAGTTATATCATCAATAATATACACACATTATGAAAATAATTAACTTTATGTTATGAATTAAATGTACACAAATAAATAAGTCATAAGGTACCAAATAACTCTACAACATGTACACAATTCACCTAGACTACAAAGGAGACTACATACATAATGAAAAGATAAGATTGGAAAGTCAAATAATTGGTCCCCCCTTGATGGCGGATTTTGGGCTCCCCCTTAATCACTATATCAATTTCATTAAACCATATTTACACATTTCCTTTTCATTCAAAAACACAAAGAAAACCCTAGATCTAAAATGACGGCACAAGAGTATTTTCCTGTGATCTCTACACTCCTAGGAAGCCAAGAAAATTGCCAATTCGAATTTTGAAGGCATGATCTAATTATTGTCGAATTTAGTTCATACGCAAGGTAAAATTCATCATAATTCGTACAACCCTCCATAAATTCATTTTCCATTTTTCATGAGTTCCTTACATCATATATGATCTTTGAAAATTGGTTACAAGGTGTTTGGAGTCTCGTTTCTGCTCTTTGGAATTTTGGAGTCGTTTTATCCTAACCGAGAGGAATGATTTCATCAAGCATGTTCTAAACGTTCTAAAATTTATATGGTATTTTTCTTATCTTATATTCATCCTATAAGTTCCAAATAAAATAATAAAAACCAACCATGCATGGTATACGAATTATTGGGGAATTAAACCCTAAAAACGTGTTAAAACCCTAAATATTTAGAAACGAATTTTCTGGGCATGAAGACTATTTTTCTTGGACTCTATATAATGTTTATTAACTCTGAAAAATGGTGGTTAGAATATTTGAAGCTTTGATCATGTTATATGAATTTATCCTAATCGCTATCTATAAAAGGGAAAATAAAATAAGGAAATCCTAAGGATCGACTAGGGTTAGGGTTTAACTATACAAATCTGGTCATTATTTATGTTTTAAGGTTGTGTAATGATTAGTACAATGATTGGATAATGAGCTAGGGTTTTAGTTGTTTTGTATAAAACCGATTTGCATAAATTAAGGTAAAGGGCTTGTTTTATAATTATTAAAACTCATGGGTATTTTGTAATGTGTCATAATCTGGGACTAATCGGTAAAAATATAAAGTGAAGGCCTTATGTGTAAATTTTGTATTTAAAAGGTTTAAAGAGTAATTTTGTATAATTATGAAACCGATTTAAAAATAATTAAAGTAGAGGGACTAAAATGTAAATTCTGGAAACTTGAAGTCATTTTGAGTAAATAATGATATTAAGAGTGTTTTGGGTAACTTCGAGTATTTATAGGTCTATTGTGTAATTATTATGGAATTATGATTTAATATATAAGTTTTGTAAACTTAAGGGGCTAAATGTGTAAATTATGAAAACCAAGGGGCTGAATGGTACAATATGAATATTCTGAGGTTACATTCTGAAAATTTGTAAAATAATATGCTTGTTTGGTAAATATGGATATTAGAGGGATTAAATCATGAATTATGTAAATATAAGGTTTGTTTTGTAAATATTGTAACTAGAGGGGTATAAACTGTAAAATTACAAAACTAAAGGGATTATGATGTCATTCTGAATAATATGTGTATTAGATTAGTAACTTGAAATATTTTCATGCTATACCTTTGAAATTAATGAAATTACAACTTGAACCCTAAACTATGTGAACTTGTCATAATAAACCCTGGACTTTTGTAACTTGATAAAATGTACTTAAATTCCAAAATAACTCTGATATAAAGACTTAACCTAATTTGTAACATTAAAGACTTGTCAATTCTGGAAACCTGATATTTTGGAAACCTGCTAAATATGGAAAGTTACTAAAGCTGAAAGCCGACTAAAATAAGTAATCTGAATTAAATAAGTTTTAATAAAACCGGTCATGAATTCGTGTAGATTCGCGGAGATGGAGTTTGCTCCCGACCTTGGTATTCTGTTGTGTTTCGTTTGCGGTATAAAGTGCAGATATTCGACCTTACCTCTTAAGGTTTCTCATGATTCGTTTACATCTTTCGATATTAGCTTTGAACCGTTATACTTTGCTCGAGCCTTCTTATTAGGGCTTCCTATAACTTTGCTATGCTCCTTTGATTGATTCTCCTATGTGAGCTGTTTGATTATGAACCTTTGATATGAACCTCTTATATGAACTTATGATATGAACTTTGATACGAACCTTTGACAATGAACCTTTGATATTGAACTTTTGATATTGGACCTTGATATTGAACTATTGCTATGAACCCTCGAATTGTGAACTATTGACATTGCACCTTTGATTATGAAGACCTATATATTGCTACACTTGGAACCTTTGTTTGACCCTTGATTGATACGAGCCATTAACTAGGCATGGGGTTCCATGTCCGTGTCATTGATGCACCAATGGCATGACTCGGTGTGGATGAGTGATGTTCCACACGTCCCATTTTGTATTGATTATGCGCGCGGATATATTGTATGGCCACTATTGTTTTGCGGGGTATGGATGCATCCTAGATTTGTATTGTATTGTATTGATATCGACATATTGGTTTGGTGATGTGGTTGGTGTGTGCAATACACCCCTCACATTTTGGGAGCTAGCTACTCCATTGGTTCTTGAGGTCTCCCTCCTATTGGTTTGGTATTCGAGGTCACCCTCCGAATACAATGGCTACTATTGGTTACTTGGTGTTATTGCCACTATTGATATGGTTTGTTTTGTTGGCTCGGGATAGATTTACGATAACCCTTACACTTTTGATATACCTATATTGTACCTTGGATTCCCCACCGCACCATATTTCGAATTGACCGTCCTTTACCCAATACCCTTATATGACTCACTATGTTCCATTGCTTTGATCATTACACTCTCATTCCGTTACTTGGACTATCGTTCCATTCACGTCGGGTTATTATATGTCATTGGATTGATTATGATATTCATGTTTATCGACTACGATTTCTATGTATGATATGTATGTATGCGATATAAGATTTACTGTTGTCATCTGATGATATGCTATCTTACTGTTATGTGATCCTTTGATTTGTCTGGTAACCGTGCTTGTGTGAAATCAATTGTTGATCCGTTCATCCTTTGTACCTCTTTCGAGTTATCTAGTGGACTATGACTATCCGTGGTTCCCTTATCTGCTTGTTGTTGACTTGCCATGATTACATTTCTGTTTATGCTACGGTTTGATGTGGTAGATGGTTCAACTTATGAAGTCTAGCTTGTTAACTTGTTTAATTGCCCTGCTATGTATTTAATTCATTTAATTATAGTGTTCATACTGTATCCCTACTTGTTACGTGTGACTGCCATGTTTTGACTACCGTTATGATACTGATTATGTCTTCAACTAAGGGTTTTGACCTGTGTGAATTGCCATGCTCACTTATTAATTAATTGCTTCCGCTTTCCTGTAGACATTTGTTTGGCTTATATGTCTCCTGATTTCTTGAATTGATTGTATGACATATATGTTGTGTGGATGCGACGCCTGCTATGTTTGCTTATGTTTCAGTCCTTGTATGCCTGGTTTGGATGTGCTTGTTTATATGTCATCGATGCTTTGCTTTGCTTCGTTCTCCTTGTTATCTGTTCATTTTGGATATCTGTATAGTTGTGTTCTGCAGGATCCTCAATGACTCATTGTTCTCATTTCGCTGCGACTTTGTTATCCGTTTCCTTTGTTTCATTTCGCATTTCAGATTTTATTTAGCTTTCGTTTTGTTATATCATGCTTTGGGCTTTTAAGCTCACCGCATTTCTTTTCTGCTGGCGGTGTTAGGTTTGAAGATGGGCTTTGATGGGTGAGAGTTGGATTATTTGAGTGGACCAACCCTAGATACCTTATTATTTGGATTTATTTTGTTTAGCTATTGTTGGAGATTTCATTTTATTTTAGACATATTGGATTTTGTATTTTCCTTGTAAGTCATTCGTCTATATGACTTGGTAATTTATTCTTTAAGGCTTTCGCTTGTAAAATTTTATTTGTATGTTCGATATGACACCGAATGTGACACTTCTACCCTTGTCGGGTTGGGGTGTTACATTTGATGTGGGTGTTCCATTCAACTGCAGATCGTTCAAATCGATTACGTGGTACCGGACTCAGTTGTTCCAAGCATATATTGGAGACCGGTCACGGCTCATGAACCGTGAGCAAATTCATCGGACTGTTTGATTTGGTAATGATCATTTCGGTGCTATTATGGGTTATGGAGATTATGTTGTTGGTGATAGTGTCATCTCAGTGTATTATGTAGAAGGTTTAGGTCATAATCATTCTCTGTTGGTCAATTTCGTGATTCGATCTAGAAGTAGCCTTGAAAACATACACCTTTGTTAGAGATCTTAATGGTAAGGCTGTTGAAAGGAACTCGTGGCTCAAACCTTTACACCATCTCTATCGATGACATGATGAGAGCTTCACCAATCGCTTGTTATCAAAGGCTTCAAAAACAAAGTCATGGTTATGGCATCGTCGTCTCAATCACTTGAACTTGGCACCATCAACGATCTTTCGAGAAAGGACTTAGTTGTAGGTTTACCTAGACTAATGTATGAAAAGGATCATCTTTGTTCGACATGTCAATTGGGAAAAGCAAGAAGTATGCCCATAAACCCAAACCTACTAACTCATCACGAAGTTCTTCATATGATTCATATGGATTTATGTGGACCAATGAGGGTGCAAAATATCTTTGGGAAGAAATATGTGTTAGTTGTGGTTGATGATTACTCTAGATTCACAGGTCAAGTTCTTAAGGACAAAGGATGAAACTCGATATCATCATCAAACTCATCAAGCAGTGCGAGTTCGACTAAACAAAAGCGTCGAATTATCGAGCAGACAATGGGCGGGTTTGTCAACAAACAACTTAGTGAATTCTATGAAAGCGTTGGAATCGACCATCAAAGAAGTGTTCCACGAACCCCTCAGCGAGCGGTGTAGTTGAAAGACGAAATCGTACTCTTGTTGAAGCTGCTAGAACAATCTTGATCTACTCAAAGGTTCCAATGTTTCTGGGGTGAAGCAATTGCCTTTGCATGCTACACACAAAATCGTTCCACGATTCACACTATTCATGGAAAAACTCCATATGAACTTGTCCACAACAGAAAACCTAATCTATCTTTCCTTCGTGTGTTTGGTGCTTTGTGCTATCCAACTAATGAGGTCAAGACTTAGGCAAACTTAGGGCCAAAGTCGACATTGGAGTATTTGTAGGATATGCATCAAACAAAGGGATACCGAATCTACAACAAAAGAACCCGAAATATCATGGAAACAATTCACGTTTCGTTTGATGAGTGACGGTCAAATGGCTCTGGACACTCCATTCAGACCCGCTTCAAAAGCAGTCCATTGGTTCATCCCTTGTTCCAAACTCCTCTCAAGAAACTCCATATGTACCTCCATCCGAAGATGATGTAAAGAAATTGTTTGATCCTATGTTTGATGGAATGTATGATTCAATTACTAATGAGGTAATGATTCCCTAGCAGAGGATGCTCATAATCCAATGAATGAAGTCAATCCCTCGGTCTCAATATCTATAAGTCAAAAGCACCAGCTTTGATCCTTGATTTCATCAACAAATCATCATTCTTCAAATGTACATCATGGAAATGTTTCGGCATCAATGATGAAGTTAATCCCTTTGCGACTCTGAAGATGCTCCATTTGAAAACATATTTGCTACTCACGAATCATCATCTGAACCATCTTCTTGAGAGACATCGACTCTGCTACCTCGGTTCCTCAACAAGCGCCACATGAACACCTCGGAAAATGGACTCACGATCATCCATTAGACAACATCATTGGTAATCCCTCTCGTCTGTATCAACCCGGAAACAACTCGCAATCGATGCCTTATGGTGCTTCTTCAACTCCGTACTATCTAAGATCGAACCAAAGATGTTAAACTGCTATGAATGAAGATAGTGGTTCAATGCCATGCAAGATGAAATTCATGAGTTCGATCGTCTTGATGTATGGGAGCTAGTACTGCTCGATCGTGCTATGATTATAGCTCTAAAATGGATATTCAAAGTAAAACTTGATGAGCATGGTGATGTGTTGAAGAACAAGGCTCGATTAGTTGCTAAAGGATATCGTCAAGAGGAGGGTATAGATTTTGAAGAATCTTTTGCTCCGGTTGCTCGAATCGAGGCAATCGAATCTTTCGGCTAATCTTGCTAGTAAGAACATGGTAGTTTATCGGATGGATGTAAAGGCGGCATTTACGAGCGGAGATCTTAAAGAAGTCGTCTCGTCGCCCAACTCAAGGATTTGTGAATCAAAAGCATCCTACTCACGTTTATCGTTTGAAGAAGGCTCTTTACGGTTTAAAGCAAGCTCCAAGGGCATGGTATGATACCTTTGTCAAAGTTTTTCTATCATCCGGATTCATCAAAGGAGCGATTGATCCTACATTGTTCACCGGGAAGTCGGGCAAACATTTAATTCATGTTCAAATTTATGTTGATGATATTATTTTTGCCTCGCGGACCCAATGGAATGTGATCGTTTTCAAATGAAATGAGTTCAAAGTTTCAAATGTCAATGATGGGACAAATGTCATTTTTCTTGGGATTACAAATTTCACAAAGTCCGGAGGCATTTTCATAAATCAATCTAAATATACAGAGAGATTTTAAAGAAATTTGGATTTGATTCAAGTGACCTGCTGACACCCCATGATTGACCGAACCAAACTAGATGAGGACCTCTCGGGATCATGATTGACCAAGCGAAATATCGGAGTATGATTGGATCACGATGTATCTCACTTGCTAGTAGACCGGACATCTTGTTCATTGTTTGCATGTGTGCTAGATACCGTGCTAAGCCTACTAAAAAGCACCTTAAGCGATTAAGCGGGTCTTTCGGTATCTCAAGGAACCATCAATATGGGACTATGGTACCGAAGGACACGGTATGTCACTAACGGCCTATGCGAGATCTTGATCATGCGAGTTGTCAAGATACACGTCAAGCACGTCGGGAGGTGCTCGGTTTTGGGTGATAAGCTTGTGAGCTGGTCTTCAAAGAAGCAAATGAGTACTTCTATTTCCTCTGAGGCTGAATACATAGCCATGTCATCTTGTTGTGCTCAAATCTTATGGATGAGATCTCAATTATCGACTATGGCTTTGAATTCAACAAAATCCCTCTGTCTTGTGATAATAAAAGTGCTATTGCTCTCTCATGCAACAACGTTCAACACTCAAGAGCAAAGCATATCGACATTCGACATCATTTCATCGAGGAATAAGTGGAAAAAGGTGTGGTGGAACTCTATTTTGTGAGGTCCGAATACCGGTTAGCGGACATCTTCACCAAAGCTCTTCCAAGAGAAGCGTTTGAGTTTATTCTTCCACGACTTGGTTTGAAAAGCCTTCAACGAAACTCTCAAACGTCTTGAGGAGGAAGGCGAGGAGTAAAGGTCTATCTTCATCTATCTCTTGTAAATATTTATTAAAAAAAAAAAAAAAAAAAAAAAAGAAAATTATAAAACTTTCAAAATCCATAAAAATTTGAAAATTTGAAAAATCTTCAAAAATATTGTCATTTTGTCATGTTTCTCTCGATTCGATAATATCTACGGTCTTGATGTTGTCATTCAAAGAATGACACGGGACTTTAGATGTTGTTCGAATTTTATATTAAAAAAAAAAAAAAAAAAATCAAAAATATTTTTGGGAGAAAGAGAAACAATGGTTTATTGTCATTTCGGGCAATAACCGGTTTTAAAAGAAAAACGAGCCATGTTTTATCATGTTTTCAAAATTCTATACTCTGATTCTATAAACATTTATCTGCTGAAAACCAAATGCTTTGAAAAATAACGCGGTCTCTATTTTTGATAATCATCAGAACTTATTTGTCAAAATCTCTATCTCTCAATCAACAACCTATGTCATTGATTGAGGGGGAGAATGATTTCAATCAAATTAAAAGTTATTTGGCATTAAATTGTTTTTCAAAAGATATACATGCATGTTTTATCAATGGAGTTTAAAGTCTTAAAATCCGATCCTTATCAGTTCAAACGCTTTCACAATCAAGTCACAATTCTCCTTAAAAGCTTTCAAAATCAATTTAAATCTATCGAGATCACAAATCTCAAATGTTTTGATAATTGTGATCGGGAGAATGTGTGATTTAAATTGGATTTAAGCGATAATTCGGTAAATGGTTTCATAAGAGTGTACATCTTGTCCTTCCACATGTGACAAACGATTTCAAATTTTCCATGCACATGTTGAGGAGCATCTATCTTAAACCTTTGATTTGAAACGTGATCATTCATCCCAATGTGCGAGTTCCCTCTAGTATGTGCAAAACTCTTTTCAAACCTCGAAGCACATATTGAGGGGAGCAAATTATGGAAACCTCATCCTTCCGGAAATGCTATATCTACTTGATTTGATGTAGGAAGCGATGTTGATATCTTTTAGAAAATGGTAATCAAAAAGTTAATTCTTTCTCTTGCCTCCGTGTGCAAAACATTTTGAAATACTTGATGCACATGTTGAGGGGAGTTCTCGTTCTAAAAATATCAAAAACAATTCGGTACAAAATGCTTTGATAATATATCACAAGTATACGAATTGATTTTAAAATGGTTTTCAATTGGATCCAATGGCGGTGAACAATTCCAAATTGACCGACCAACGTTACTTCATGTACGGTGATATAAGGATGATAAGGTTAGGTATGTGTTCCATGATCCGCGAGCCGGAGGGATCTACCGAGGACAATCCACTAGTTAGTATAGAAGTCCTTAGGTATGATGATAAAGGAGAAAAGTGAGATATGGGAGCAGTGCGGACTAAGGCGAGCTAGTCTTGGAATAAACCCAACAAGGTTCTAGCTATGAAGTCTCGGTAAGCCTTGAAGGGTTGAAGAATTAAAAGAATTGAATGAGAAAGGGTGAAAACAAATAGCCTCCATTTATTCAACCTTAGAGGCGATAATCGGGTTCAATTCATATACTACGATGGTAACATCGGTATTGAAGACAAGGCGTCATGGACCCGGTGGCCTTGCATTTCAACTTTCCAAACCACTCAAGTTCCTCTTAAAGGGCTTGTTTCATTCTCACGGGAACCGACATTATCTATCGACTTTCTCTTAGAGATGGTTGATATTGAAGAAGGAGACCTCTCCTAGTCTCTGTTATAGGATCCAAATATGCACAAATTGAGTCTAGAGCCACGAGATCATCAATAAATCTCATTAGGACACTTTCAATGAAGACTCTCATTTCACACAATGTGGAAGAGAGATTATATCTTGAGTCCTCGCATTATCCTTGTGGTATTGCGAACATCCGAGTGATGTGTTTACATATTCACAATGAAGATGGAAAGCCTTGGAGCCAACATCAAACAAGCTCTCGGTAGGTGGCATGTGAGATCTATTATATAGATCAACCATGTGACAAGCGAGCGAAACAATGGGCGATTCAATCTCTTGAATCAATCTGGTTCGGTTATGGATTGACGGATACCTTTGAAAAACCGGTCTTTGTGCTTAAAACTCTTTTCTTTAGCACATCGATTGTACTCATTTTCAAACCAAAAGGTATTTTATGATTGATAATTGATTTTCAATAAAACCTTCGTTGTATTGCAAAAATAATTTCTATTGAGCAATACGATTGGTTTTCAAATCTCTTTTCATCAATCGGTGGACTTAAAATTATTTGGTTCACTCACTCCGTGTTGTCTTCTTTGAGATGTTCGGTTTGAGAACAGCTAGAACAATTGCGAAACCACATCGAGGAGATTCTTAGGAATCCTACGATCACGGCGATACTTGTCTTGATCAATGGGGAGCAAGTGGGCGTGTACCTCAATTCAACGAAAGTGATCAAAGACACTTTCGATGCGATTTATTGCTAGCTTGTTATGCGGTACACCCGGCGTTTGCGGTGATCGAATGAAGCGGTCAATCCATAGCCGCATGCTCACTTAACACATTCAACTCAAAGAAATCATGATTAGTGCATCAATGACTCGATATTCTCACTCCAAGCACGCTCTGGCTGCGCCAATATCATGAATCAACAAAAGCTTCCGCTACTACGATAAGAAGATATCATGATCCGAATGTGAGCATGTCGGTCCTAAAGTCACAACATCACATAATACCAACACCACAAAGGATGTGTCGAGATTGTTGATGGTGATGATCTCAAAAGATGGCTCAAAATGATTATCACGTGGATCGGTAAAGACCTCCACTTGAAGTAACCAATCATGCAATGTGAAGAATCAATGACTTGAGCTCGGGAGCAAAGGACTACATCAAGAATGCAAGATCAATTGTTAATGTATTATCTGGTTGTATTCAATGTGTTTTGGTACATGATTGAGGTGACCTCCATAGGGAGATTGTTAGGAATTAGAAATTCCGGTATTAAAGTCGGTCACCTCAAGTATATGTAATCGTTAGAAAGCTCGTAGTCGTTGTAATTCTTAAGTTAAGTAGTATTTAGATAAGTAACACCGTGGAGGACAGACGGTCTTTACCGGCTGTATGCACGATCCATGACCCGATGTGTGGCGATTTATGTAAGACTATAAATACTCTCTACCTCCCAAGGTAGAGAGTTGGAGCTCATAATAATATCTTTCACTTTCTCTCACTAAGTTCCCTAAACCTCTAACTTTCTCTCTCTAGAATTCCATCTATATGCTACTTTGTGTTATGGTTTGATGTGTATGTGAAAAGTTATATCTTACAGCTTCTCACAAGTATCCATATGTGTACTCACAGGAGTACAATCAAAGTAATTGAATTTCCTCAACACCTTCTCAATATAATGAGACGAGAGATAAACTTTCTTTTACTTTCATGTTTAATCCTTATACCAAGGATAACATCGACCTCCCCATGTCCTTCATGGAAAACCTTGATGACAAAAATTCCTTTGTTAGGTCAACTGATTTTGTTCGATGCCAAATATCAACATGTCATCAACATATAGACAAATAGCGACTCCTTTACCGATTCATCAAATTTGCTATACACATTTGTCGGTGGTTAAGTAAATAACCATTAGACAAAACCACTTCATCAAAATTTTGATGCCATTGCTTAGGTGCTGCTTTAGTCCATAAAGAGACTTAATCAATTTACACACCTTGTTTTCATCATCGAGCAAGATGAAGCCACGAGGTTGGTTCATATAAACCTCCTCATCCAATTCACCATTTAAGAAAGTTGTTTTCACATCCATCGATGAATAATCGGTTGTAAATGATGCTAAAGCAATCAGATATTATATGGTATCGTCGTGCGCACGAGGGCATAAGTATCAAAATAGTCTATTCGACTTTTGTTTAAAGCCACGAATGACTAGTCTAGCCTTGAACTTTTCAATAGTTCCATCTACCTTCATTTTATTTTTGAAAATCCATTTGCAACTCAAAGGTTTGCAACGGTGGTAGATCAACCAACACCCAGTGTTGTTGCCTATGATGGAATCCATCTCATCATTGATTGCTTCTTTCCGAAAGCAATATCACGGGACTTCATTGCTTCTTCAAATGTCTTGGGATCATCCTCAACAATGAAGCAATACGAGTATTGATGCGAGACCTCATCCTTGTTCCGTCAATTAAGTATAATTGAAACTCGGTCCAAATGACTTTGGAGTCGACCCTTTTGCTCTTTACGAGCACGAGTTCGAGTTGTTGAACCACAACCTCATCGGGGACCTCGATGGTACTTCTGAGGACCTCTAATACACCGGTGTCATGAGTTCCATTAGGAATCCTCGACTTGGTCTAGGGATGATGATAATCTATTTTCATTAAACATTGCATCCGCAGTTCAATTATAGAGTTAATTGAAACATATTCATTAGGTTAAATAACATAGAACCTAAAAGCCTTGGAATGCTCGGCATATCCAACAAAGATGCAATCAATTCCTCTTTCACCCAAAATTTTCGACTTTGGATCGAGTCTTACAATGACCTACAACCCCGAACCACGAGATAGTTCGAGGTTGGGTTTCCTTTTAGTCCATAGTTCATAAAGGGTAACCTTTTTCCTTTTGTTGGGAACCCTATTTAATAAATAGAAAGTTGTTAACATAGCTTCACCCAGAACCCTTGGCTCGATCCTGAATAGGACAACATAGAATTAACCATCTCCTTGACACCTGTTTTTCCTTTCGAAATACCATTTCTTTGAGGAGTATAGGAGCGATCGTTTCATGGATTATACAAACAATGAAAAAATCGTAGTATCCATGTACTCACCTCCCTATCGGTCCTTAATCTTTTGATCGGGGAACTAAGTTGTAATTCAACTTGGTTTTAAATACTTTGAATTTATCTAATGCTTCATCCTTAGTATGTATGAGATAGATATAACAAAACCTAGAAGCATCATCAATAAATGTCACAAATACTTCTTATTCCCCAAAGAGGGTGGCATTCAAATCACACAGTCACTTTGTATTAGCTCAAAGAGCTTAGTTTCACGATATAACACCACGAAAAGGTTTCTTAGTTATTTTGGTCAACATGCAAGTTTTACACTTTTCGGTGTCCATGTCAAATCTTGGGATTAACCCATCCTTAGACATATCTTGCATCCTTTATAGTGTACATGGCCAAGTCTAGCATGCCATAGGGTAGAGTCGATTAGGTCGGAGGTGGTCACAAAGGTGAATTAACACTATCGGTGACAATATTAAGCCTGAATATTTGATTACACAAATACCCAAAACCAATAAACACACCATTCTTAGATAGAACAAATTTATCAGATTCAATAACTTATTTATATCCATGATTATTCAAAACACTACTTGAACCCAAGTTTTTCCTTATATCAGGAACATGAATAACATTAAACAAAGTTACAATCTTCCAAGAACTATTTAAGATCTACACAACCACGACCATGCACCAAGACCGTTGACTCATTTCCCGTGTGAAGAATAGAACCATCATTCAATGACTCATAAGTCTTGAACCGACTTCTATCTTTGCACACATGAGCTGTTGCACGAGTCACCCACCACGCAACATCATCATCCCGCACATAATAAGATTGAGATACATATGTAACATAATAAATCGAAAAGACTTATTAAACATATTCGACCTTCGGTGAGTTGGTAGAACCACCACTCCACGATCCATTAGCTTTACCACCAACTTTAACACCTTTGCAATCCCTTTAAATGTGACCGGTTTTGCACATTTTCAACAAGTAGGTGTTGCCTTCTTGTTAGGATCTATCCTTGTGTTGTCATGATGTTTCGTTTGCCTTTGTTGTCATTGTACTGGTGGAGTTGTTATGCTCCACCATATTGACAACAGATGAACCGATAACATTGCTACTCTTTGGATTGTCATTATCACGCACCGAGAGATTCCTCAATGCGCAGATGGCGCCCAACTCAACGAGTTAACTCCTCCTTTTACGTTTCAAGGTATGCTTGAAATCTTTCCAAGAAGGAGGGAGTTTATCAATGACACAAGAGACTGAAATAGCCTCATCTATGTGCATATTGTGTTGTGTAAACCTTCCAAATATACCAAGAAGTTTATTGTATTGTTCCATAACTAGTCTTGAATCAGTCATTTTGTAATTTGTGAAATTACTTACAAGGAACTTCTTACTTGATGCATCCTCAGCCATATATTTGGCATCCAAGGAATCCCATAGTTCTTTGGAAGATTCAAAATTCTGATAAATATCAAACAGAGAATCGGACATACCATTGAGAATTAAACCTCGCAAATGTAGTCATCATTCTCCCATTTGATCCTCCTCACGATACGCTCCACGGTAGCATCATCCCCATCATCGGGAATAGGTGTAGTCGAACATAGACCACACTCATGCTTGGCGACAGAAGTGCATCTTCTTCTGCCATCTCCTAAAGTCCAACCCTTCAAACTTATCAAGCTTAGCAAAGTTTGAAGCCATGTGTTTCATTGCAGCAGCAACCATTGATTATCACAAATAGTTTACTTTGATTGTTGGAGGTTACACGCCCAACAGCAGGGTAAGATAATCAGAAGCAATGCAATACCACTAAGTGGTTACTGGATATCACTTGGAATCGTGTGATCACTTTCCAAAGTAAACTATTCGACCCTATAATCATAGGAATAGTGGTTACATGACCAATTAAACGTGGTAATTATGCAGTTGTAACTGCCACTTGAATAGGTCAATGCCTGTTACAAGTTGATTCCAGTACTACCAGTAGGAACTAGCCTACCCGTACTAAATTAGTACTACCAGTAGGAACTAGCCTACCAGTACTAACTTAGCACTATCAGTACTAACTCTGGCTACCAGTACTAACTTAGCACTACCAGTACTAACCACTATTGAGTCGGGGTGTTCAGGGACCTTATGGGTGTACACTCCGTACCTCCTGACCCATTACGAGGTGTGAACTAATCCCACAAGTGCACTAAATTTTCAAACAATTATTCCCTCTCACACTTTAAAGAATCTTAAACTGAAATGGAAAATCTTCAAACTTCAAGCATTGTCACGACAAGAAATTTATCGTGTCACGATTCAGGTCATGTCACCTACGCTAAATGACTTATATCAAGATTCAGGTCACGCTATCTAATCGACAAGCAATGCCCAAATTTTTTTCTAAAAATGGAATTTCCTTTAATCATATACTAATATATCGGTAAGTATCAAATAAGGTGAATTGAGAATCACGCGTTAGTGTCTTGTTGGATGCTTAGCAATCTTAAGTTTGGATATTTGGTATTAAAACTACAACGCAAATCTAAATGAAAATTAAGGGAAGCTAAGGAAAACTATAACTAAACAATAAACTACGGAATTATTCTACGGGAAATACGAAATATGTATGAAAAAGGAAATACTTGTTTAGATAGGGTGGTTCTTTGTTATGACTTTTATAATTAGTCGATTCTTGTTACATCCGTTATATTGTTTTTGAGATTTGCTCAACTCCAATATAAATACATTAACAATTGAATAATTGAAATGGTTTGGTAAGTGTTTAGTTAATATTCACAGTTAAAGCCTTGACTTGTAGATAATTTTGATCTTTTAATCAAAGTGTAGGACCTTACTTTTATCAACCTTATCACAAACCCAACACGTTATACGCGTAGAACACGAACAACACAAACACAAACATATGCGTAAGATAAAGAAGGAAAGATAAGAAGATGGTGACTTGATGTTAAAACCGTGTATATGTGTGAGAGAAAGATGAAAACAATAAGTTGTATATTCAAAGAAAAACACACACACACACACTCAAGCACACCCTCAAATGACCATTTGAGGGTATTTATATCTCTAAATACAAGATGCCCTAATGGGCTTGGCATGGGCTCGTTTGGACTTGGATTGGATTACATCATGATATAAGGCTAGCTTAACTTAACTTATAACCAATTAGCTTAGCCCAATCCACGAGCCGTTGACTATTCTATCACGATATCTAACACACGTTACAAAGTTCCTAAGCGTGAATGACCATCACTTCTAATAAAAACTATTAAGGCTAACAATCTCCCCTAAGGGTGGTCATTCAAAAGATGCTCCACTTGATTAGGTCTTTACTTTTCTCGAGCTTGAACTTTGTGTGTAGATATAGAATAGTCTTGATTCTTTGTTCCTTCATGCTTTGTGATCGATTAATGTGGTTGTCTGCCGTTGTCAACCGTTGGTTAGGTGTCTCCGTCTTTCTCCACCATGCTCACACTTCTATTTGTCTTTTGGTTACCAATGATGTAGTTCTCGAGTCTTTAAACTTTGTAGATTCTTTGACATTGACGAAGAATCATCTTTAACTTTGTGTTGCCTTTGATTTTGATGAGAACTTTCATGTGTTGTTGGTATGAGCATGTGGAGAATCTGCACGATCAATCCGCTCGGAGCTTCCATAAGAAGAAAACATAAAAGCAGGTTAGTAATAAGCGGTTCCGGCACTTACAAGTTTGAATTTTGAGGTGTTAATGACATAGTGTGAAAACACGTCTCTAATTCTCACAAAGGCCGTTCTGAGCTGGAGTCCCACAAGTGAGATAACGCGATGTGCGAAGTACACCTCTGATTCGGATGAGTCATTGAGGTACACGAAGCATCACCCACTGTTGTAGACCGTTTGAGACACACTAAGCGTAATCCACGGGGAGTTACGAAGTGACTGCTTGTCGGGGTGCTTGATGTTGACCTGGCGGGAGTTTCCATTCAATCACTGAAGATCACGGATGTGAAACTTCTCATAAATGTTACGGCGGATTGCTAAGATCTGCGTGGGACTCTAGAATATATCACTTGTGTCCTTATTGATGAACAACAAGCGATGTCATGTCAAGTGTTCCTATGAGATCTTTTGATGAATCTCGTGGCTCTAGACTCAATAGTGCATTTTGGTTTTCTGGCGGAGACTAGGGAGAGGTCTCCTTCTTCAATACCAACGATCTCTAAGAGAAAGTCGATAGATTATGTAGGGTTCCCAGTGAGAATGAAACAAATCCTTTTAAGAGGAATTGAGTGGCTAGAAGGTTTAGTGCGGTGCGTCCTTTGGGTCCATAGCGTCTTTGTCTTCAATACCGGTGTCATCTAGTGACAACCAGTAGCAGATGAATTGAACCGGTTTACGCCTAAGGTTGAATATGGAGGCTATTTCTTTTCACCCTTTTCTTTTACATTTCTTTTAATTCTTCAACCCTTCTTTCTCCTTTCTCACATTACTCCTTTTTCAATCATTCCTAAGGACTTCTAATACTAACTATTTGTGATGTCCTTGGGTAGATCCCTCGACTCTGGCGGATCATAGGACAATTTCCTATCCTTAGTCACCTTATAACTCCATGTTGTCCTATTGTTGCCATAAAACCATTTTTCTTGAAAATCTCTCGAGTGTTTATGATAGAAAACATGTTTGAAACACTCGAGAGTTTTATATTTTCGAAACACTCCCCTTCACATGTGCTTATAAGTTTTGTGAAATCGCACATAGAGGGTAGAGTTCGCACTTTTGAATTGATCGACTTTAAATGAACTAGACCGATTCGAGACACGTTTACATCACTAGAGAACTAGCTTGAAAAGTTATACCCGTCTGGTCAAGTCCATAGAAAGTTTCTCGAGATGGTACATGATGATCCTCGTCAATTCATTGGTTTCGTCGAGTCGAGCTCATTTTGAGATTCAAACAACGATCATTAAACTTTTTGATCACATTTTAATCACGTCTCCTCCCCTCAAAAATAGCATATTCGTGATATTTTTGATATCAACGGATTAAACAACATTTTAGAATCTTTTGGGAGACAAGCGGATTTGATTTAAGCATGAATTTGGAACATTTTGTTTTATACTCCCCTTTAATAAAGCATAATCAATTAAAGGGTTTTAGAGGAGTTATCTTGAGCACAAAATATTTTGAAAGATTTTGAAAATCTTTTGAACAATCTTGAAAAGGTGCTCAAGATGATGATGATTTCTCACCATTTTAAATGTAGTGCCTTTGAAGCGTACACTTGATTTTTCTTTAAAAACACGAGTTTTGATTTGAAAAATAATCAAAAGTCATCATTTTAGTCCGGGTTTCGTCTTGAAGTATCTGAAAGCCATTTTGAAGAAATTTTGAGAAGCGACATGTTTTAGAAAACATATTAAAGAACTCTCGCTCAAGCATCTGTACATGCCCGTATCATTGTTGAATGACATTTCTAAAGCGTCTGAATATCGATTATACAAGAGACATGTCGTGAGAAGAATATTTTGGATTTTGATTTTCTATTGTTTTGTATTTTTGAAAGTTTTATATTTTTATATTTTGCTTTTGTTGGTTTTCAAATTTTGTATTTTGTTTTCAAAAATATTTCTGATGACTTTGGAAAATCATTTTCAAGAAGATTCGAGAAGGCGTTCTAACTCCTCGGGGTTAGGCTTCGCATTCAATTCGTCGAACTAAATCGTCAAACCTTTCTTTTGGAAGGGCTTTAGTAAATAGATCGGCGAGTTGGTAATCGATCTTCACGAAAAATAATTCAACGATACCTTTTTCGACATGTTCTTTTATGAAGTGATAGCGGACTACGATATGCTTAGTCTTTGAGTGATGAGCAGATTGCATGATATGGCTATGGCACTTTTCGAGTCACAATACATAGGTATTTTATCGAAAGTAAAGCCATAATCTGTGAGTTGTGTTCTCATCCATAGAACTTGAGCACAACACGAGATAGAGACACATACTCGACTTGACGGTTGAAAGTGCGGTGCAATCTTGTTTCTTTGAAGACCGACTTACTAACTTTTCACCCAAAATTGTGCTCCTCGGATGTACTTTTTTGTAACTTGATCACTGCGTGGTCCGCATCGAAAAGGCAATTAGATCAAATCCGGTTCCTTGGATACCAAAGTCCCATGTGAATGGATGTCTTGGTGCCGAAAGATCCTTTTAACCTCTTTGAGGTGCGATTCGGTGAGCTTTGCACGAAACCGTGCTAATAAGCAAACGACAAAATGAATATCGGTCGACTAGCGGTGAGGTACATGAGAGAACCAATCATGCTCCGATATTTCTTGGATCAATAGGTTTCCCAAACAAATCGGCTCCAATTTTGGTGAAGTTACCATTGGTGTTCGACCGAGTCACAATTATCCATACCATGATTTTCAAAATCTCGGTTGTGTATTTAGCTTGATTTATAAAAATTCCACGAGGGGTGATGTATTTGTAAACCAAGAAAAATTTTAGTTCCCCATCATGGACATTTCAAATTTGCTTTTCATGAGATTTTCAAAATGTTTTGAAAGATTCGGATTAGTGGACCCAAAGATGATGTCGTCACGTAAATCGAACAATCAAAATGTCGTTTTGCATTTTGTGTAAACAAGGTAGGATCAACTGTTCCTTTGGTGAAATTGTTTTGGATAAGGAAGAGGACGATTCGTCATACCACGCTCTCGGAGCTTGTTTCAAACCATAGATTGCCTTTTTGAGTTTGTAGGCGTAGTCGGATGTTCCATGTCGATGAAGCCTTACGGGTGACTCACGTACACTTCTTCTTTCGAGTTCCATTCAAAACGCGGTCTTAATGTCCATCGATAAACCGTGATGTTTTTGTGGTGCATAGGCTAAGAATATCTGTTGCTTCAAGTCTAGCTACCGCGCGAATGACTCTTCAAAGTCTATCCCTTCCTCTTGTCTGTATCCTTTGGCCACAAGGCGAGCTTTGTTGCGAATTACGGTCATCTCTTCATCCCTTTTGTTCTTCCATAACCATTTGAGATCAATGGCCGAATGTCAATTGGTCTTGGAACCATTCCCAAGAGTCATGTAGGCGGTATTGGAGAAGTTCCTCTGCATTGCTTCTATCCATGCGGGTTACGCCATTGCCTCGCGAATGTTCTTTGGCTCTATATTGCTAATTGAGCAAAGGTAAATGCATAAGTCGCAATCGGTGGCAAGTTGGCGTCTCGTCGAATTGGCCTTGAAGGTTCACCAATAACTTGTTCAATTGGGTGGTCTTTTGTCCACTTGAGTAGAAGGATACCGTTGGTTAAGCGTGTCACGAGTTAGATGGTTCTCGTAAGCTTGAAGATGATTCGGTGATTCCGTAGCAAGCGGGTTTTCAAATAAGTCTTCATCTAACGTTGCATCGTTCGGTTTTGGTTTTGCTCATCAGCTGCTTTGGTAGAGCGGGTGCAAGAAGCGGAGTAGATGTAGATGATGTTGATGGAGTTGGTGCATTGGTTTCGACCGTTGTAGATGCATCTTACATTGGTGGTGGTGGATGATTTTGGCGGGTGCGGTGGAATGATGGTTTGATGCATTTGTCGAAGTTCCACCATAGTATTCATCGAACATTAACTCGAAGAAATTCTCCCATTCTTGTTCTTTAGGATTGTCAAGCGAAGTTGATTGAGCTCTTTGAGTCGAGTCACAGGCGATGTGTCCGAAGTCTGCGGGTTTAGTGCGGGTTCTAGGCGAGTCTCTCGAAGCCATATGTGAAAGTTCATCAAATTTCACATTCATCGTCTCCATGATCCTCCTAGTTCTTACATTATACACCACAGATGCCCTCGAGTTATCGAATATCAATGAAGATTCCAATATCACCTTTAGCTTTCGGTTTACCTAGATCTTCTCTGTCGTTCGTCGGATAGCACAAAGCGCCAAACACGTGAAAGTAAGAGATATCGGGTTTTCATTGTTCACTAGCTCATATGGGGTTTTATTGAATCTTGGATGGATTAGGGATCGGTTACGAGTGAAACAAGCGGTGGCATGACATCGACCCATAGAAATAACGGTGCACTAGAATAAATTAGCATTGTGCGGCGACTTCCACAAGAGTTCGATTTCTTCTTTCAACTACCCCATTTCTTTGTGGAGTTCTAACAAGCGATGTCGATGAGTTATTCCAACATCTTCAAAATAAGCTCTTAACTCGATTTGTGAATTACGTGCGTTATGCATTCTTACAACTCTTCTTGGAGCTTGAAGAAGTACTTGAATACGTTTGAAGGTGATGATGATGCACGGTGCTTCGTCTTTTGATCTCAAAACCTAACCCATGTATATCTTGAATAATCATCGGCGATAACAAGAATATACTTTTTCCATTAATGCTTTCAACTCTCATTGGGCCACATAAGTCCATGTGCAACATATGCAACCTTGCTTTCGAACTAGAGTGCGGGTTTGGGTTTATATGATGCTCTTTTGCTTTTCCTTGTTCGCATGATGGACATAAGTGATCCTTGGTGTATTTGAACTTTGGAAGTCCATTGCGATGTTGTCTTTGGCAAGATTGTTGATGGTGTCGAAATTGAGATGGGATAACCGTCTATGCCACAACCGAGGACTTTGTTCGGATGCTCGTGTCATAAGACATATTGGTGATGAAGAGGCCATTTGATTGATGTCGATAGCATACAAGTTTGTATCACGATTCCCGGTTAAGAGATCGGTGCCATCAAGTTTCTAACGAAGCAAGCATTTTTCCTAAAAGCAACCTCTAAATCGCATCACGAGGCTGCCGGTGAAAACAAATTGTGTCCCAACCCTTCGACATAGTAAACCGAGTGATCAAATAATTTCCAAAGGTAGATCTCCATAACCCATGATAGTTGCTACATGATCATTTCCAAAGCGTCGGTTCCATGAATTTCAGACGAAATTGATCGTGACTTGATTCGGTCATGTGCTTGGAGCAACCAGTCGACGATCCAAAGACATATTTCGATAACACGCCAATAACGAGAAGAAGAAGATTTTGGAAACCGTTTTGATTTTGGTTCCTTTGGGTTAGAGGTAAAATCGATCACACTCATAGAAGTTATCTATTGGTAAGACGGGTGCATCACTCATTCTACCATTACGGGTGTGAAAGTTCTACCGTGGGTTTCAAATGTCATCCCTAAAGTAAACATTATGCTCCCTATCGGTAGTGTAAAGCCTAAGTCTAGCAACTAGTCTTCCTATTCGTTTAGCATAAGTTCTTTTGGGAACATTCTTCTTATGAGCTTAACAATCTCATTCTTAGAAACACAATCATCATGAACATTAGTTAAAGATTTCTTGCAAGTTAAACAAAGAGATTCAACACATTCATTAGACTTAGCAAGTTTCATAGGTTCATTACATTCGGATGAAATGTCTTTCTTATTACAAAGCGGTAAATTCCTAGGGTGTTCTTCTACTTTCTTCTCTTTATTCAGCGACTACTCTTAGAGGCAAGCGAGACTCTATTGTTCCTTGTATTGCTCTTAGGCTTTAGTCTGCTTTGCTCCTAGAGGTGCTTCCTAGTCTGTAGAAGGTAAGGCACACTCATTAGGATTCACAATCTTATCTAGAGAAGTGGTTTGACTTTCCTAGTCTCTTTAGAGTGCTTTTCTAAACTTATGTCGTTTGTTCCATATGTTTTAGATGTGGAAGCGAGGCGCATTAGTGGTACTCATCTTAAAAGGCCGGAGCTAAAACTTTTGGTTTCTCGATAACCGCTTTTCCTTTATCAACATTTTGTTTAGGCAAGGCGGTGGGTGGTGATTTTGATAAATCATTTTCTCATTGACTTTTGGAGGAGGCATTGAAGCAGACATTTTGGTTTTAAAACCGGTTTGGGAACATTTGCTTTCTCCTCGGTCAATGGTTTTGTAATCTTAGTATCCCTTGCCTTTCCTTTTGACATTCGGTGAGCCCTCAAAAGATCATTTTCGCTTTCATGTCATTGTAGGCACGCTCATCGACAATTTGTCATACTTGCATTCCTCGGTTTTCGATCAAGTTGTTTAAAATATGAGACATTTTCTTTTCAAGTTTCTCAAGTGCTTTTCATATTTTGAAACAATTTTGGAGGTCTCGGTGGAGTCTTTCATGATCTTCAACAGAATATGTTTGTAAAATAATGGACATAATATCGATGAGTCGAACATCTTGAAGAGAGTCATTTAAATTTTCCAAAACTTTGATTTGTTCAACACGGTCATTAGCTTGCTTTACCGGTTTATGGTCCTTGACAAAGTCAATTGTTTCTTTCAAAATGCTTGTTCAAAATGAATTACCCTTGCTTGATGGCATTCGGTGAGGGCAATTTGAGTTCAAAATACTTTTTATTTTCATTATCAAAACTATTAAACCGGATGTTTGTTGTAATATTGGTTTTAGTTTTAATGATGTCTTGAAGATCCACAATTCTAGTTTTCACATTTTCTAAAATACTTCTCGCATCACTTGTGTTAAAAGGATTGTTTGAAGACATTTGTTCAATGTTCGAAAGAATTTGAGACAACAAGCGGTTTTGAAGCAGATTTTGAAGCAGTGTTGACTCTTTGTTTGAAACACTTGGTGTGATGGAAAACTTTGACTTTTCTTTTGATTAACAAAAGTAATTCCGTTAATTTTGTTCCATTTGTTATAATCAATTGGTTTGATTTCCGGATTCTTTTGTTTCATTTTGATCTACTCTCCTCGAGATAGTTCTAACGTTTCAAGAGAATCACGAACAATAATGGGTTCATGTAAAGCATTTCCATTGTTTAACACATTACGAGATTTACGAGCTTTCTTGAGGAGCGAAGAAGGGTCGTTACCAAGTGCCATTCTATTATTAGTATGAAAGCGGTTTACTTGATTAGAAAGCATCTTGATTGTTTGAGCGAGAATGACCCGTTTAAAAGCAAATTTTCCAAAGTTTGGATTTTTCATTTTATCAAGAATTTCATCAAGAAGAGAATCTTCTCGTTTTGAAAAATCGATAATCAGCTGCTTCTTCTCTTTTCAAGATTAGAAAACATTTCTTTTGTTTAGAAAGTTGGTTATTTAAATCGAAATTTCCTTGTTTAAAGATTTAATTTTCAAGTTCAAATTCACATCAAGTGTGTTATACTTGATTTGCAAAAGTTGTTCTTTAGAAACCAAATTTCGATAACCAATTTCTAATTCGATTCTTTGTTTTATGAAATTCAAAGGCTTTTGCGTTCTCCTTGTAACTCTCAAGCTCGTGGTCAATTTAGCATTCGCGGCCTTAACCGCGATTGACCGTTCTAACTTTCTCAATTTCAATGCCACGATTATTGATTAATGATTCAAAATAAGCACGTGTTTCCTCATCGGTCTCGGTATTTTGTGCCACACGGTCTCCACTAGGATCCACATCGGAGTCTCGAGTTAGTATTGCTACAACTCGGATTGTCGGTATGTATCATAAGTAGGTCTTGATGTCACGAGAATCTTGTTCGTCATGAGTAAACACATCAAATATGACATTGTTATAGCATGGATCAATGATTGGTACCTCGAATCTGCGTTGGCGTCATAGGCGGGAGGTGCGTCGAGAATCGATGTCGTACTTAGTCTCTGAAGATTTGCCATGAAGATGCGGTTTGCATTGAGTTCCTCGAGGTCTTCAAATCATCCATAATAGCCATGAAGTCATGTTCCTCGGCACTCAATTGAAGTCCAGTTGTTCCTTTTGTACCAACATGATAGCTTTACGAAGATCGCAAGATCCTTCTTTTTCGGCTTAGTTGGACAATTCCTTGCCATGTGACCCAATCCTTGGCGGTTATAACACTTAACTTGATTACCACGATTCACATTTCCATAATTCCCAACATTGGGCTGCAACATTCCCATTCGATTACCAGCTGCTCTATTCCCAACATTCGACCCATCGATTACCACGATTCGGAACCTTTGATTACCCATGCGAAATCGGTAGCATATCCTGCGATTCCCAATAACTCCAACCATTTGTCCTTGATTACCCATGTTCACACCGGTGTGCAATTTGCTATTGCAGTGTTTGATGAAATCCTTTGGTTGTTGTTAGTTGGTGTGGAATAGCGACCTCTGAATGCTTTACCCAAGAATGCAAATGCTTGTGACAAAGCTTCTTACGGTTCCATTTCAAGATCGGTGATTCCTTGTTCTGGTAATGTTGTTGTTCGGTGGATAGTTTTGTTGTTGAGGATGTATTCTTTGCAAGTTGTTGTTAGTGGAAGATGATGAAGCTTGTTGTTGTGTATTCACTTGGAGTTTGAGTCTTTGCAATGAGTGCCAATGGATCATGATTCTTTGCTAATCTTTCTTGCGACTTCATTCACTTCATTTTGGTTTTGTTTTGAAAATCGTTGAGTTGATCAAAGTTCACTTGATGTAAGTCTTTTGTTTGGTTGACAATAGTGACATATCGTCCCCATTCTTACGGTAGATTGTTCAAGAACTTGATGTTGCTCACGATAGTTACGGGTGTCAACTTGTTTACGATAAGCTCATTCATTAAAGTGCAGAACCTTCCATAGTAGGATTCAATGGATTCTCACGGGTAGATGTAAACTTCTCCCAGCGGTTAGCGACTTGTTCTCCGTATCTTGTTGACCAATTTCGGTTCCATGACAAAGCCGTCTAACACGTTCCCACATATCGAAAGCGGTTTCTGGCTGTCTCTCTCTGACAAAGATGTCTCTTGGTAAACCAGTTGGACAATATGAATTGCCATGTCATCTGCTTCGACTTGTTTTGATCCTCTTGAGTATTCGATTCTTTTGAAGGCGAAAAAATGGTGGGACGGGAGGTGTTGCATCGGCATTTCGGGGTCTTGGACTTGTCGGTATGAAGGGTCCATCACGAATGGATTTGATCATCAATTTTCCATTAGGTTTTGTCTTGATGTAACGAAGCATTCGACTTGTCCATTGAAGATAACCACCTTTTTCCAACATAGGAGGGCGGTTTTCGGGCCGGTGCATGAATGTCTTGTTGAGTTGCCATTGATGAAGGTATGATATGATAAAGTTGATGTAGGATCGATTCAACGATAAAGGAGTTGTGTTGGATGAAGATTAAGCTCGGTTGTTGTAGTGAAAATTTGGTCTAAAACTTAAAACCTCAATAACTTCTTTTCGGGCGTTTTAGGACTTGAAGGTTGACCGAATAAACTTTAGTTCATTCGGTCTATTCTCCTCGTTCTCACGGTCGTTTTGATGGGTAGATCGCTGAAAGCAGATTCTGGTTCAAAAGTTATAGCCGTTTGAAGTTTTGCTCAAAATCTTACTCGTAAACCGGTTCTTATGCGTAGAAATGAATGCTTATCGTGGGATTGCTTATGCGTAGGAGTCCTTATCGTAAAGAGCTTAGGCGTAGGATTCTTATCGTAAACCTAAGGTTAAGCGTAAGTCTTATCGTAAACTTTAAGCGTGAAGTAAAGTACCTTCGCGTAAGAGTTAACTTATCGTGGAGTGCTTACTCGTAAGCTTTACGCTTATCGTAAGAGTTGGTTTAAAACCAAAATCCTTTACAACATCACGGCGTAAAAGATATCCGAAAGTCGAAGTGTTCACACACTTATCCAAGTGAGGAAGCTTGAGTCACCGTTGTTGCGAAGATTCTTCACCAAAAGTTATGCGTGAAAACTAGGGTTTGACTTTCTTCTGGCGTAAAAATAGGGTTTTGACTTCGCGTAAAAATTTCCGATGATTCAACCAATTTCGATGCACAAACGACTTCCAAAACACTCAAATAACAAGAAAGTTTTGACCAAAACACCCAAAATGCCTTTTATGCTTATGCGTGAAATGAACTACGAACCAAAAACGAGTTTAAAAGCGATGTAAAACACGTAAAGCTTGAACTTTTTGCAAAACTAGAATCTTTAACACTATATAAACCTTAGACCATAAGAATCTTGAAGATTTAAGTGCAAAATTAAAGTTTTATCGTGACAACTTTGAGAGCGAAGACTACGCGTACACTACAACAAAAAACTTCAACCAAAACACTCCTAAACCATTGTTAGGCGATTGATACCAATTGTAGGACCTTACTTCTATCAACCTTATCACAAACCCAACACGTTATCGTAGAACACGAACAACACAACAAACACAAACATATGCGTAAATAAAGAAGGAAAGATTAAGATGATGGTGACTTGATGTTTATAAAACCGTGTATATGTGTGAGAAAGATGAAAACAATAAGTTGTATATTCCAAAAAAACACACACACACACACTCAAGCACACCCTCAAATGACCATTTGAGGGGTATTTATCTCTAAATACAAGATGCCCTAATGGGCTTTCTATGGGCCTCGCTTGGACTTGGGTTGGATTGGATACATCTTTCATAAGGCTAGCTTAACTTAACTAATAACCAATTAGCTTAGCCCAATCCACGAGCCCGTTGACTATTCTATCACGATATCTAACACACGTTACAAAGTTCCTAAATGTGAATGACCATCACTTCTAATAAAAACTATTAAGGCTAACAAATTTTCTTAAATGTGTTCGGGTCTCGAGTTAAGAGGCGCGGCGTCATGACTTCATAGTCGACGGCGTCGAACCAATCAAACCGGTTTAAAACATAGTTTTCTGTAGTTTATGTGCATGATTTTAAATAATAAGTAAATATAAGTTATAGTTAAGTTGTCAACGGTCAAAATCTTATAGTTTTGTCGTATAATGAAGTAATTGATGAAAAATAAGTAATAGTCAAACGTTTATGTGTCAAAGTTTTCAAATTCGAGTAATTTCCAGTCAAACCGGGAAATGGGGCGTAACAACTTGGTATCAGAGCTTCGGTTTAAGTGAATTAGGTTTCCACTATAGGTTGCCTAGTCTTAAACCACTTTTAGTTGCGGAATTAAGTTAAGCGGAAATGTATGCGCTTAAGTTATAGAATGAAATATGACGTGTGCTTTGTGAAATCTAGATGAAATTAATCGAATAATATAGTATTACATGTAATTAATGTAGGTCCATGGCGGGCCATACATGTAGAGGTGAATAGATCATCAATCAATGAGATATGCTCGTGTGATTATGTGTTAGAATATTGTTATGATATGCATGATGAGGCATTTGGATTGATGTCCTATAGACGGTGTGATTAGAAGTTGATAATAGTAAAATTATTAACTTAGAATATGAGGTGGTATGTGTGATGAAAGTCCACATTGGACTAAGTGAGTTAAGTATTAGGAAAACGTACACTTTGGATAGTGTCGGAGAACGGAGAGTGGTTGAATGATTCCATATCATAGAAACTATATGAGACCTAAATAGATGAGACGAACGGTATGAATACCTATGGGAGGTATAATTCGAATCTTAAAATATTTGAAGTTATAATTAAGAATATAATGAGGTAAGAACCGTGATGTGTTGATGACTAAATTATGGTTTGATTATAGTAGTGCCTAATGGTTAGCCAAAATTGTGGTATTAGAGATGAGTTAATAGTAATATTATAGAATGTAATAAGGAAACATAAATGTTAATTGATAATATACGTAATACAGTGAGATATTAATGTGTGTGATAACACACGGGTGAATGTAAATGGAAATTTGACACCTAAATTGTAAAGTGTCTAATAATGTAGAGTTATAGAGTATAAATTTAATTCGATAACTTGGTTTGATATATGAAAGTTGTAAACAATGTGACTTAATGCTAAATAGTTAAAAATGAAGTAAATTCTTGTGTGTGAAAAGGGGTATGTTATAATTGATGACCTTTTCAAGGTCTATATGTGAAATAGAATGGTTAAGCCCAAATGCTATAAAACATAAAAGTATATGAATGAGAATGGTATAGATTGTAATTTGATAAAACACGACACAACGTATTAATACCTTAGAATGTATAAAAAGAAAGAATGTGGAAATGGTCAACAAGGGTTGACGGGTAGATGAAAATGTGGGATGAGTAAAAACATAGAAAATGTGTAAATATTAAAATGGATCAAATGCTAAGCAATGAGAATCGTGAAAGATAAAGAGGCGATGACCCTTTTTGGGTCATAGGATGTAAAGATGGAAATAATGGAAAGGTTAGAATGTGTGACAAATTGGTGATAGGTGAGCGATTGGAAGTGCGTAAATCAAACAGAAGAGAGAACGGGATAATGATAGTCTAAGAAATGTTGAATAATGAATAATTGGTGAAACATAGAAATAGTAAGTTAGGTATGATTGCTTAGTGGTTCCACGTAAAGAATAGTTTGTTAAACGTAAGAAATGAGTTCATGTTAGACTAAAGATGTGTAAGTAAGGGATTATATTACGTTTTGATAGTGTTGGTAATCGTTTAATAATAATGTAAATGATAGGCTCATGGGATTTAAAAGTTTCTTAAGTGTATGTTAAAGTTGTAGAGGATTTATGTAATAGGTTCTATATAGCCTAAGACGACAAGTGAGGTAAATGCTTACTCGTAAGGAGGGATGTATGATGTGAACTTATGGAGGGCTAGATGTGTGTAAGTGATGAGATTAACGTATAAGTGATTGACCTAAGGTTGTGTGATATAGAGGAGTAGTAATGACAAGATATGACTAGAATTGATAAGTAGTATTAGAGATGGCTTAGCAAGTGAATTAAGTAATAAATGTGTTTTCTAGTATTGAGATGTAAGTAGTGTAAGTCTAGAGTGGACTAAGATTTTGTCTAAGTAATAAGCACACCGTGCGTTTGGATGATGTGGGTGAGTCTAGTATGAGCATGTGAAAAGATGTGATGAGTCGAGTAATGGTTTATAGAGACTTGGCTCGTATTGGGCATGTATGAGCTATTGGTTAATAATGACCAACATAGGGTCTCATTAATAAGTCATATCTAGTGAAGATCAATAAGTGGTATTAGAAACAAGATAAGAGCGAACTTAAATGCAAAATGTGTTGGTATGGAATTGTATGATGCGGCGCATGTATAGTAGAGGTTGACACATCTGTTACTAAGTGACTAATATTATGGAAGTGGACTAAGCACATGGTTATATAAATGATGAGATGTTGTAGTTGATGACCTATATGAGGTTTATATATGGAAAGTTGGATAAATTAAAATTTTAATAGTATAAGAGTTAAAATTGGTCGACGAAGAGTTGACGAGTGAAAGTAATAATGCGACATATAAACACATAGAGAATGTGTGGATCATAAATCAGGTAGTATCTCATCGATTTGTTATAGAGGTGATATCATGTTCCAAACCGTCAAGTTATCTCACACAAGCTAGCCACTTGTGAATGACTAACCGTAAGAAACTTAAAACAGTTCAGACAAACCAATAATAGATGAGAAGTGTGTAGTATGTTGGGTAACTCAAACGTATTAGGTTTGAGTACCGAGATCGTTCCGAACGAGGGTTGAATGGAATTTCTAACTCACGTCTCAATTATCGGGATTTGAATGAGAAAAGGGGATAATATGATGTATTCTAAAGTACGGGATAAGGAAAGCATATAGGATTAAAATCTATGGGGAAAACCTAAGAATTAAGGCAAACTACTCAAATCTATACTAAAACGCAAATACGGAATTTAAACGAAATGCGAATAAAATGCAACAACGACTAATCTAACTCCTAAAAATAACCTAAAATTACTTTTACTCTAAAAATGATATTAGAAAACTAATTATGAATTAAAACTAATTTTTAGGAATTTTCTTGAATTTATTAGAATTAAAAACTAATTTTTAACTTTAAAAATAAAACTAATTATCTAAAAATTATGAAAAAGAGAGGGAAAATTATGGAATTACTTTTCAAAAATCTAAAATATCACAAAAGACTTTTCAAAACTATTTTTATAATTTTTTGATTATTATTCTATTTTCTATGAATTTAATACTATATAAATCTAATTTAAATTGTGAAAAATACCAAATAAAAGGGGAAAAATAAGGAAAAATATTTTTTATGCTTTTTATATTTTTCTTAAACTGGGAAAATTGAAAAATTATTTTTTGGAACTTTTTCTTAATTATTTGCAATAAAAGCTATTTAAAAGTGCCTAAAAACTGAATTTAATAAAGAAAAATAGTGAACAGTGACCAAAAATTATGAAAAACTCAGGAAAATTCTAAATTATCATTCTAAAGCTATGAAAAATATAAAAACTTGGGATTATGTGAGAGATATTGAAGCTGCAATGTAAACGGATTTTGAATAAGCTATAGAAAATAAGCAAATAAGCTATAAAATGCACCAACTGATAACAGAAGCTAATTAATACTGAAACTACTCTAAAGCAACTATTAGCAACTACTCCTAACACCTAATAAGCAGATTACAAAGATTATAAGCTAACTGCTCTACTTATCCAAACGACTGAGCCACATGTTTGAGCTTATCCAAATGCTTATCAGAAGAGCTTTTGTGAAAACTAATTATGCAGTCCTCAAGACCACCTGGCAAGCTATATCTAAACCAAATATGAGACCCTAGTTACTTGAAATGAACATTGACATCAGGTGAAATACTTGAAGAAAACAGATTTTGACATGGTATTTGACTTTTAAGAACAGTCACTTAGTTTGACTAAAATTAGATTTAATCTATAAAATTCAAGTGATACTAGTGATTTATGATAAAGTGAGAACAAGTAAAGCTAACTTATATGATTCTACACCTAAAATGCAATCTTAATCAAACCTATACTAACTGTTATGCAAATGAAATCAGTTAAAATGTAAATTTGACTATAACTGCTCTAACATGCAAATGACACATTCAAATGGCTATAAAGAACCAAACTGAGACTCTAGCACCAGAACTAAACCTTTAATCAATCCTTAAGCACTGATTACCCTCATGATCCAAACACTAGTTAAGAGGCTGATATGTAAGTATGCTATTAACTAACCTCTAAGACTAAACCATAATTGCTTCAAGTCATATCAGAATACCTAAATGATGCTAATGAAACAGTAAACTAACTCTAAAACTTACTACTTATGAAAATGCAGTTATGCAGATGAGACAGGAACAATGCAGACAAGAACAGAACATTTGCATAAATGATATTAAGCTACTAATGACAAACAATATGATAAGATAAACTGATAATAACTAAGAGAACTAAAATCAACACAATCTAAACAAACCTAATTACTGTTTAATGAATCAAAACAGAAATGGGACTTACATCAGTCCTTGTCACAATTACATGCTAAAGAGATTATGTAACCACTGATCCACTATCCTAAACTGCTATCAACCCAATATCTATCACAAGCAGCCCAAATCCATCCATGTATCAACAATTCAGAACCATGTTTCCATTATGACTGCATATTTAACTTTTGTTGATCACTATGAAATCTTTGAGAGAGAGAGTTGAGTAGTGAGGTTTAACTAAAACAGATTTAATAAAAGCTTAAGTAACTGTTTGAAAGTATAATAAGCTGAGATGAAATTAACAAAACAGTAATATAAATTTGAAAAGAATTAAAGCTGAAATAAAACTTTGTATTAATAAAACTTGATTACATATACTGGAATTGAACTAAAACATTAACAAAAACATTAAATCTACTCAGAAATACACTCTATACTACTCCTACTCTACATCTACTCTCTAAAAAACTACTTGATACAATCTGTGAAATGAGGGGTCTATATATAGATGAAGTCATGAGCTCATGGAAGGATCCAGAAGTGCTTGGTGTGCTTTCTCTTGATACCTTTTCCACCCTTTGATCATCTCTACATGTTATCAATCATTCTTGACCTTTGGATCATCACAGCCACGTCTCTTCGTCCAATCAGAAGCAAGGAATTGGTAGGACTAACACACAGATTGCCAAGCTGGCATCCGTGTGTCAGAGTGGTGTCAGGGAATTTACCTAATTACCCTTAATGACAGTGTATTTGGCCAATTGATCTAAGGGGTGTTTTAGGGTTCTTATTTATCTGGGTTAGGATATTTGGGGGAAAGTTTAGGCGCGTGAGGATTTAATATATTTGTTTGACTCATTTTGACCGGGTTTGGGTAATTTGACCAGGGTCCGAATGGTGTGATGGGTTGAATATTAAAGACCGGGTATAAGTAATGGATTGGTTTGGGCTTTTGTGTTGGGCCATGGATAGATATATTGGATTTAAGGATTTATAATGAACCCATTTAGTATTTCAAGGACCATTTATGTATAAACCCGAATTTCAGGGACCAAAGGTGTAAAACTGAAAATATTATCCAAGGGCTCTTCTTGTCATTCTTAAATACTCCAAGGGTGAAATTTGTATATTCTGAAACTTGGAGGATCATTTCTGCCAAATACTCAAAGTTCAGGGACTAATTTTGACACTTCTTCAAACTTGGTATAACTTCAAAATCATCCTCGAGAATAAAATCTTCCAAAATGCACAATCCCGACCTTCCGGCTCAGCTCAAACTCTTGATCTCTCGTGTTTCGGTTTATATACGATTTAGTTCCTTTTGTGTGTTTTCATATCCGTACTGCACAAGCACAAACTCAAGAAAACCACAAATATTAGCAATAAACGGCTCTTTCTTGGTTATTTTGGGTCTATTTTGATAATGAAAAGGTATGTGTTTTAGCACATACCAAGAGGACAAATTGATATGTATGTATGATAATAGCTTTAATCCGAAGTTACAGTGTTACAGTACTGGTTACAGAAAACCTCTGGAGGAATAAGTTATAGAGGCGGATCCATACTAGGAAAGGCCAACTGATGTTATAGAGTCGAATCCCTACGAGGGAAGAACTGACGAATGTTATAGCCCCTTTTTGGGAAATGTTACAGTAAAAGTGGACCTAAGTCTAAAAGGTGAAAGGTGTAAACACAATTAGAATAATATAATGTGGAAAAATTGAAATTTAATTATCTGATAGGAGTGCTTGTGTTAAGTCGGAAATACATAACCATGAGTTTATGTTTCTTGATTTACATCGATTGGGACGCCTCTCCATGTAAATGAGGAAGTATGAACGAGTGGGCTTATGTGCTCCCGACATGGCACGAGTAGGATTAGATGAGTAGAGAGCGGGAATCTAAGATAAGTTAGAAATTATAAAAACTAAGACATGGGAGTGGATTTAGAGCGTGACATTTAGTTGAGACCTTATGAGAGCCTACATGTTAGGTGACATAAGTGTAAGTTAAAGTGATTACGAGTGTAAAGTGATGTTTATAGTATGCCTTGTGGCATGATGTGATGTAATAATGAACATGGTGGTCGTTAAATTTAATTATGAGAAAGTAATTAAGATTAGCGAGGTATTATAGTGAGAACACTAAAGAAATAATGGAGTAGTCATAGTTGAGTGAGGAAGTAATAGTTAACATTCGACTTATAAAAAGACAAACGATGTGTAAGTAAGTAAGAATGTGGGGTAATAGTAATAAAATCGGTTATAGTAATGTGTGGTCTTGAAACGAATAGGTCTTGGATGACATAACGACATTAGTAAGCCGTATGTGGTAGAAATTAAGGAGAAGTAGTAGGGAGTAAAGGTTTAGGTTGAGATATAGTATGCCTTGAGTTGCAAGATCAAGTAGATCGCTGCAACGTAATAGTTTAACGTTGTATGTGTTATGTGCGGTTGTAGATGTGACCAAGCGTTAGTTAGTAATAGACGTGAGATTTTGGGGACAAAATCTATATAAGGGGGTAGAATTGTTACACCCTATCCCGGAATGCCTATAGGTCCCGCCATGAATGAATATTGTCTAAGGACTTAGCATTATTGACTAGTCAACCCGATAGTCAAACTAATAGTTATCACATGTTATGTTTTAGATATAGAAAGTAGGGGGACCTATGTTGCCATTTGGTAAATATGTTATAAAAGTATGCTGTGGCTAAAATAGATAGAATGGAATTTGAGGGACCATATGTGTTAATGGCCAAAGTTACCATCTACTTATCTCTGGATAATTCCACATCCTTGAAGATAATTTCCAGAAAGATTGAGTGTATGGTGTGTGTGTATCGTGAACCAAAAGGGAGGGAAAAGGGAAAATTGTCTTGATGATCAAATTGAGAAGAAATTGGTGTTTCCAGCGATGAAATAAGTTAGTATTCATGATTCTTGTTCAAGTAAGTACCCTTAATTGAGTTTAATCATAATTGGTAAACTAGGGTTCTTGTACCTAATTTGGGGTTTTGGGTAATTATGATTCTTAACACTAATTGGAATGTTATAGTGTACTTGGGTGTCAACTCTTTAACTAAATTAAAGGAAAATGGGTGAGTTTGGGTTATGACCATGTTATGATCACATAGTTATGTTAAAAGGGATATAGTTAGGGTCATGGGTAAGTTTGGATATTTGGATTAGTATGTTTATGTTTATGGTGTTTTGGTTAGGATGCAAGAGGATGATGATGACTATGCTTTGGCAATATAGCTTGGAAGTGAGGTAAGTGAAATGATAATAATATGTTATTGTAGAAATTCTATCATAATAAATGTTATGAGTATGTTATGTGTATACTATTGTGAAAATAAGGTAAAGACCTTGATAGTCTTGATTTAAGAGTATTGTTAAGGTAGGAGGACGATTTGAAATTATAGATAGCCAAAGAGGATGATTATGCTTGTTGTGGAACGAGTTAAGGTACGTATGTTTAATTGTTATAGATTGAGAGAGTATAAGTGTTTTATGCAAGTAATGGTATGGATAAGTTTTGCCTTATGTATGAGATGCCTAATTGATTGAATATGTATGATGATATGTTATTATTCGTTTTACTTACTAAGCGAAAGCTTACGTTGTATTGCTTAAATGTTTTGTAGGCTTTAATGTGTTAAGGATGGCTTGGAATGTAGCTTACGTTGTATTGCTTAAATGTTTTGTAGGCTTTAATGTTTTCTTCGCTTCTTCGACCCGATGCCTTCATGTATCTCCTTTAACCGATAAGCTAACCCATCCCTGACCTTCTTCAGTGTGTGATCCCCAAACTTATGAAGATCTTGACACGCCATCAAGCAGTTGCGTTGTAGTTCACTACGGTAAACTACTCGAATGGTTTCTTGACGCGAGTGTATTGTGGAAGATGGTTGATGTCGGGAAGTTCTAGCCGAGGTGCGGTGAGATTTACAGTCTCGATATGATTTAATGACAAGTTGTAAATCTTCTACACGTTCTGGATCACTATGCTTCGATGAAGATGAGCAAGGACTTGATGTATTCACGTTGAATTTCGGTCAAGAATTGTCTCATTCTTCCCCGTACCTTGGCAAGATACGTGATCTTCAATGTCGTTGAGAGACAAGTTCGAAAGTCCGCTTCACGAATTTATAGTCCCTTTCGCCTTGTCTTTTGACCACGACGGTCTTGAGGAAGGTGTAATCCCATTTAGACGAAAGAGTGACATGCTTAACTGACAATGATCCCTTTATCACCCATACACTTCATGTTGAGACTTTCGAACTGGCGCTTTTGTAGTAGATTCGCTTGCCCGGCCAATGGTGAATCCGTATATTGCATCAATGTCATACCTTTCCATTGTTGGAAAACATGTGGGTAGCCTTTTCTTCGATGGCTATGCGGTTGGAGTATATGGTCACGGAACGGAAGTGTAAGTGATGTAGCGTATTTCTTTGAATCATCGCTACCATGTAGAAGGAATTCAAGTCATTGTTGAAGAAGTAGCGGAATGGAATCTTAGGTTGATCCGGTTGACCAATCGTTGGTAGAGGTTTAGACCAATCGATTGTAGTATGGAGCCTTGTCTCTTACGGTGAACTCGATGTTTGCTTGAGTTGAGCCAGTCAATGTTGTTAGACATGGCTCGTGCTATATTTTCAAGGTGATATTCAACTTCAATAGCACTTTCCGAGTGTCTTTGAGTAGTTGAAATGCTTCATTCTTGATTCGTTTCAACTCGATTTCGTCATCTTCTTCACGGAACTTTTCTTGCAAGAGCTTAGCATGCTCCAACGTCGACCTTCTACCATATCCGGATCATCGAGTTAGGGCGGAGTAGCATCAACAAGTGTGGAGAACCAATCATACTCGGTGTCGTCTTCGTCTAGCCATGAGACGACATCGCCCTAGGCGTCTTTCTATTTCTTTGGCCTTGATGTGGATGAGGGTTTCTTTGTTAAGCGGGAGAGGTGGGTTGTTGTTGGGGCTCGTGGACTTCCTCATTGTCACCACCGATACTTGAAGTGATCACCGGTTTTCTCATGCTGAGGTGGTAACTCGAGTCCCGAGGTTTGTCGGTAGAAGAGTGTGGAGGAGATCGTTGTTGAGATGGAGTCTGTGGAGTGGAGGTGGCATGGAGGATGATTCTCCAGACTTCTTTGAACGTTTAGGTTCATTATCTTTATCCTTATCCTTATCTTCATCGCCTCTTGGACGTTTAGGCCTTTGAGCTTCTTCTCTGCATCTTTGATTTGAGTTGGTATTCCAACAATGCTTCAAACAATTTACCTTAAGTAAGAAGTAAATGTTGCGATCATTTAGACATTTGAGTTACCACCGAAACCAATTCAAGATCCGAGAACACTATAGGATCGATAGGGTTAATTGTTACGGTCATAGGTGTTGATCTTATAGTTTGCTTGGCTATATGCATCAGATTTGGATAGCGTTGTCTGTTGAACATCTCTCTTGTCACACCCGGAAATTTGTCGAGTAAGAACTGATGAGTATATCCCTTGATCATCTCGTTCAGTTCTCCTTGCACATCATGTTGCATGAACTTCTGAATATACTCCCTTTCATTAGACATCTTTTCTATCTCGGCATTAAGAAGCTTGATGTTGTCAGCGAGTATATCTAACTTTTTATTGGTCACATCTTTCTTCCCGACCGCTTGTGACTTTAACAATCCTTGTCTTTGCCCGAGATATCCAAGAGTCGGTTGGTTTCTTCACTGATTTGGATGTGGATCGGTTGTTCCTTTGGATGGTGGGGTGAAGAGTGAGAAGATGAATCGATGATGAGGAGTGAGGTGATTCGGGGTCCTTAGGAGGTTCGAAGTTTTCTCCTTAGAGGCGAGTAGGATATCAAGAAGATAATCATCATACTTCACATCGTCATCTTGTCCAGATTTAACCTTTACTTGACTGAATCCGGGCCTCTTCATCGCCTTTGGCTTGAGCCGCAACCTCTTTATTAGCTTTTTCTTTCTCGAATTTTCTTTTTAGGTTCCTCAAAGTCATAATCAATAGAATCCTCCAGCGCTTTTGTTGTTGCTTAAGAGTGGTGGCACGGTTCCCTTATCGGGTTGATTAACCGCATCGAATTGGTGTAGATTGACACCACCACTTGACCCTCCGAGGCCACGCATTTGTTCTTTGTTCAAACTCTTTTGCCACGTGTTGGAGTCTAATGATTTTGAACTTCTTCAGTATTCGTATCGGTGGCTCTTCATCCGAGCTTTCTTCTTCATGCTCAATCTTGAGTCTTCCTTTGCCTTGGTCGACTTTTGGATGGGAGGTTTAGCTCTTGTTGGAGTGACATCGGTTGCGGTTTGAGTAGGTGACCTCCTCGTCGATTCGGTATCATCGAGCTTTCATCCACTAGCTTTCTTTGCGGTTTAGACTTGGGAATGGGAATAGGAACAACTTCCTTAGAGGAACCGTCCTTTTGAGTGGAGGTTTCCTCTTTGGGAACTTTCTTTGACTCTCGGTGCTTGTAACACTTCATGCCTGCCTCTTACGGTTTTCCTTGTAGGTGTACCGGCGGACTTTTCATAGAAAACCTACTTTGCCTTCTTCAACCGCTACCGGATATCGTTTATGCGAGTACAGTTGTTTGATATCATCGGTTATAAGGTGATCCGACAAGATCTTGCACCTTGTTTCTTTGTTGTAGAGTCCTTGAATCGACGAGAGTGTGGGCTCATACAACATGGAGTGTTGTTGGGGTCATCGAGTCTCAAGGAATATCGATTATACCCTAGAGCTCGTTGGATCAACGATTTGGTATATCGACATACTGTGATTTTGGTGCCAAGCTTTTTAAGGAATGACATCATGTCGTCCCATATCGAGCTTCAACTTTAATGTGTTTAATGTTGACCAAAGCCCAAAGATCTGCAGTTCCATGAGCTTGGGATGCTCATAGCCACTTGTCACGTCTAGAAAGCAGTTGGTGATGATGATGTAGAGAGTTCTCCATGGCGAGGAATATTCTTAAGATCCACGTATGAATGCTTAGTGATTACTCCCGTAGCTTCGTCATAACCAATGTCGATCATGAATTGCGTAACAGTCTCTTCGATTGGTGCGGCATTGTATTCGAGTTGGTTCGATGACGGTGATGAGAAGAATAGCCCTTAAGTCCGCGGTGTGATGGTGACTTGTTTGTCGATGAGCGCCATGTCACAACATTTTGTCCTTTGATCTTTGCACCGTATTCCGAGGCGGTGAATATAGATCTCAAGCAATCGAAAGCGTAATTGGTGAGCATGTTCGATAAGGATGATTCTTGAATATCCACAACAATTAAACAAGAAGACTCCGAGCAGGAGAGTATCAAAATCAACACGAAGGTTGTTCTTTCCTATCTTCATCGGATAGCCATTAGGGAAGATATCGGCAATGGTGAGAACATTTGGTGCTTCCACATTACGCATTTGAGCGTCCATGTCGTGATCGAAGATATTTAGCCAAAAGAACCAACATATCGAAGACATTACGTTAGTCAATGTGATGGTTTTATTGTCTAATTATTGAATGTGATATGTCGATGATTGTTACGAGTCCAATGTTACTTGTTTGTCCAATAGTCCAATGACGTCGTGATAAGTTTCGTGAGTTGATTAACTTTAAGTTTTAAAGTCCATGTTCTCACTTATTTTTCACAACATATTACACGTTTAAGCTTATTGGTGACATTATTGGTTTCGTGGCGTTATGATTTATTTATTTACAAGTTTGCACGCGTAACAATTCATAATTAAGGTTGAACAAGGCTTTGGCGTAGAAACGGCAAGCTTATGCGTAAACAGGAGTGTTATACGCGTAAGCATAAGATTATGCGTAGGTTCTTGACTTACGCAGTAAGAAATATTACGTGGGAAAAGAGTGCCTTATGCGTAAAGCTTACGCGTGGCGTATAAGGAACCTCACGTAAGGCTTACTCATAAGAGTCAACCTTATGCGTAGAAGTTACTGTTTACGCATATCCTTCACAGGATACGCGTAGTCCCCAATGTAGAACATTACGCGTAAACGTTACGCGTAAGATTTATCTTACGCATAACATGCTACGCGTATGGTGATCCTTATGCGTAGATGTTCAAGTAACCTTGATTCTGATTTATTCACGCTTATAAACCTGAAATAGATTCATCATAACATCAATATTAACATATACATTCCATCTTTATCAGTTCTAATCATGGATGTGCAATAACACAGTTACGCGTATAAAAACTTATGCGTAAGACTTAAACCCTAATGTCTCAAGAATTACGACTAAGAATTCTAGCCATAGGAAATGCACCAAAGTTTTTCTGGGATGTTTTAGAAGCCTTATGAGTTGTTCTGTGCAAGTTTTAACATCAAACATGCTATGAATAAAAAATACCCAATTCTTATGAACATAAACCCTAATTCTTAATAAACTAGCAATAAATGTTTCTGGGTTGATTCTGAGCCTAGATATGATCAATTAAACTTGTAAACAACATCTTGCAAGCAACCAATTAGCCAGAAACATTCTCATATGAAAATACCCAATTCCACGCATAAACCCTAGTTTTCAAAAATCAATTAATTCGTATTTCTGGGTGTGATTAAATGATAAAAATGGTATTAATATGATAAAACAAATGTTTTGACACAACCATTTTAACCATTAACACTCAAACTTGATTATGTGTTCATAGCTTATGCGTAGAACACAATAATCACTCAAACTCACGTTTAAACCGTTGGATTTACGAAAGAATCAAAACCATTGTTTGTAAATACGTTAAGATTATAAAACCACTTACAAATTGATGATCAAGAACTCGGATTTGAGGATAGATTATTAGGCGTAGGATTTTGTTAGGTGTGTAATAATTGTGAGAAGTTAATGTGTTTTTAAAAGTTGTTGAGGTATTTTTGTATATAAAATACTTTGATCATTTGACACATTTAGTCCCTACACCTTTACTATTTTCATCCAATGTCCATAACTTCCATTTTGGTTACCAAACGAAGGATATTTGGAAATAATTTTGACGACATTCCCCCTCGACTTAAGAAATAATGAAGTTTTATAAATTTTAGTCCGAGGAGTGTCAGAAACCGAGAAAGTGACCACCATTTAAAGAAACAACCGGATAAAGTAACATGCAAGTACAAGGATTTTTGAACCGAAAATATTTGCTTTCTCCCCTCAACACTTTATCAAAAAAATCTTCAATTTTGAAAGATTTGAGTGTTGACGGAAGATTTGTACTTGACATGTTAAAAGAAATAAAGATAGAAGAATATTTTTGTTGTTTTATCCGATTTTATAATTTTGTATTTTGTTTTTGAAAATATTTACAAAAGAGGTTTTGGTGTTTGATGGTGATAACGCCACACGCTGCTGCTCGGGGTCAAAGGAACTTCCTTTTCTTCGAAAGCAAGTTTTATAACACCTAGGCGATGAACCTAATCGTTGTAGTGTAGTAATTAGGGTAAGCCACGGTATTGATATCGTTCTCTGGGGAATAGGAATGCTAGTAGGAGTTACTACGCTAAGGTTAAGGTTGAGGAAGATTATTTTTATCTTTTATATTTTATGAAAATGGAAAGGTACGAATCTCGGGTATTGGATTTGGGGGTTGGTATTTCACCGATTACTTTACTATTATCTAATTATCTAAACTAAGGTTGTGAGTCTATGTCTAATTAATGTGTGCTCGTATGATAGTTTAAAGATGTGTTTACTTAGTTTGTATTACTCCTTAATTATCTCCTATTGATGGTTGAGTGTCACGCCTTATTCCTAGTTGCGTTGTGTTTCTAAAGTTGCAGGGTATGCGTTTCTCCCTAACTCTTTGAACTTACCAAAGGTCTCGTCTACAAACCCACTAGAGATTATAGACTCCTACTCTAAGGCGCTCTTGGATGGTTTAGACTACAATCACTGTGTAATTATACTCTATGGTTCACAAAGATGAATCAAGCATTATGCACAACGGATGACCTATCGCATTACTAGATCATAAATCAACTAAGATAAGAAACAACCAATCAATATTTAATAATTAAGTTTCATACTTCCTAAGCAAACACACAAATAAATTAATGGACATGGAGAACATGCAAGCATACACACAAATAATCAAAGACATAATTGAATTAATGAAGCAAGACTTATCTTGGTGTAAGATAGGTTAAAACCCTAAAATCGTACAAGACACCTTAGGTTCGGTTTTAGGTTTTACTCCAAAGACTCTCCACACAAAGACCGAAAAATTCGGATTCTATATATAAGATTACAATTGCGACGGCGTCACCTTATGTTTAGTGACGCCGTGTCGCCGCCATTAAGGTTTCGTCTTGGCCACGTTAACCTTGCGACGGCGTCACCTTATGTCCGTGACGCCGTCCTCTTCGACTTCGATGTCGCCTCGGATCGCATCTAGGCCGCCTCAGTAGCGACGGCCTACTCTTTCACCACTAGACGCCGTCTCTTGAAAACACGAGTTTTGAGTTCGACCCGTCACAATAATTTTGGGACGGCGTCGCAAATAGCACCCGATGCCGTCGCTTTCTACATTCAAAGAATCGTGAGTGCCTTGATTTCGACTTTGGCCATTTTCTTCATATAATCGCGCCTTTCCGTCCAAATAAGTGCCATTCCAAAGATTTTGCCTTCACGAGACCTAAAAGTGAAAAGGAACGATATTAAGCAATAACGGATACAAAAGTGATCAAATAAGGACTTAAACGACCCTCAAAATGGTACCTTTTAAAACCTTATCAAATATCCCTACACTTGTTATTTGCTTGTCCTCAAGCAAATGTGCTTTTAGCCAATTAATTTATAAGTTAGGGGTCATTCAAGATTAATTCAAAACGGTCCACAACACATATAAGCCCCAAAAGTCATAACAAGCACGGAAATTACATACTAGCACCTCACATGGGGTGTTTGGATACTCACATCTCTCTCGGTGTATATATGAAACATAACAAAAAGGAAATGGAAGATAAACACTCATTAACCGGTCCTAGTACATAGATTACCATAGGATTGAGAATAGATCAAACCTCCATCGCTTTGGCGAAGAACCTAGGAAAGACTATCAAAGAGGTCTTTAAAGGGTTGTAACGTTAGGCTTACGGTAGGAAATAAGGGTTTGGTGGGATAGGCTATTTAGTGTTGGCAAGTCAAAATCTTTATGTTAATCGCATATGAAGAATGGCGCTATAAGCCAAGACTCGACACTCTAAACTCTAGATAACTGAAATAAATAAACATAAATTTAAAGGATAGATGAAGAATGGTAGCCGTATGTTTTTTTTTTTTTTTTTTTTTTTTTTTTACTATTTTTTTTTACTCTAATTTTTTTTCTTTTTCTTTTCTATTTTTTTTTTTTTTTTTTTTTTTTTTCTATTTATTTATTTATTTTTTTTTTCGAATTTATTATTATTTTTTTTTCATACACTTTTACTCTACCATCCTCTAAGATAACATCAAAATACTAGGGATTTATATGCATATCCCTACACTTGAGTTTTATTACTCTAACACTAATTTGACCCGATTTGAAAAGATTAAAACACTTGGGGTACATTATTACGCAAACAAAGGGAATTTGAATTTAACGCCCTTCCGTCATTTCATAAACTTTAACTTTTCCCATGAATCCCAATCGTCCCAAAAGCGTATACAAAGGATATGACTCGACTTAGCAACTTATGCAAGCAACTAGATAATTGAACTAAGGGTTTGGGGTGATAACAAACATTTGCACTAAAAGTGAGTGCATAAGGGTAGGCTAAGGCGATTTGGGTGTATATTTGGGGTGGGTGTAAACAATGCTCTTCATTGATATTCCGTAAAACCGAAATATCACAAGAACCGCGAAAAGGATAGGCTCGAGGGGTTAACTAGGGTATCGTGTACTAAAAATGAGTACAACGCAAGGGTGTGGGGAATTACTCAACCGATGTGGAAGAAGTAATTATATTACAGGTATCAAACAAGGGTTATCCTAATGCCTCTTATCATTTAGTTATTCCTAACTACACAAGTGTAGCCTCACTTGCGATCTCGGAATGCATCACAAAACAAGTTCTAGAATCTAATATACTACCGGTTCACACTCTAAGCATTAAAGATGAATGCTTTTATTCCTACTAATCTAAGGGCGATCCTCACATTTTGGGGTGGAATTTGGGTGGTAAGGGTTTTTGTGCTAGTCATGCAACTTCCTATCCGTGAGACGCTTTTGTTAAGACTAATGGCCCACTCCTATGTGTCATGAAAAATTTTAAATTTGGTGCCAAAATTACCCTAACCGATATTTCTCATGGTTTATTACACAAATGCAATTAGACAAAGCAAATAGTCAAGGATAAGCATAGTTTCAAAGTTCCTGCTTTATTTTCCCTCCCTACACTTAAACCGAACATTGTCCCCAATGTTCCCGAAGTATCAAAGATATGATAAAAGAAGGTAATTAAAAACGAAGAAACTAATACTCCCCGATTAGCTCGGTAGGATCCGTGTAAAGTGGTGGTTAAATTCTTTTCAAGAAGAATTATTATGAAAAGCTCCTTCCAATCTTATGTAACTTCTTCTTGACAAACTAAACCGCACATTTGAAGAAAACAAACGAAACCTTCGCGTAAAATCGGCGGTAATAATATATATAAGACTCGATTTAAACTAGGATATAATGCTTGTGGAATGGATGTTTTGAATTTCTAAGAAAATTAAGACCGAAAATTCCAAAATTTATAAGTAGCTCGAAAACGAGAAAAAGTAACTGATGTTTTACTCCTTCCCGACGCCGTCAGTTGCAATCTCGACGCCGCCAGTTATCCCGACAAAAAGTGGTATGCGATTTTCGGAAAAATTCGGAAAATTTTACATCTTTAGAACTGGAAAATCTCTCAAAAAATCCATTATGACTCGATACAAGCATTTGACTCGAACAAACAAACATATATATCTTTTAGTTAATTGTTATTCTCATGTTTACGTTTCTTTTGAAAACGTGTAATCCTCCTACACTTATCCCTTATGTAAAATACCTTTATATGCAATTAAGACGAGGTTAAAAACAAAATAAAGCATTTTTACAAATTTAAACATGAGGATAAACAATTAATAAAAGATATATGACACTAACAAGCAAACAATTAAGCATGGGTTGCCTCCCACGAAGCGCTTTTCTTTATTTAAGAGTCGTGTAGCTAGACTCATAGTCGTGCTCCTACGTTTCCTCACCACCTATCCTCTCGTGCTCATACTTAAGCCATTCCAACGCTCTTTCATTCTTTTTGTAATCATCTCCTAATTCAAGGCATTTTTTGTAATACCGCTTAGTTTTCTCATATGGGTACCTAAGTCCATTCTGCTTATCCCTTTCACTAAGCATTGGAATAGGGTCATTCTATTACAAACCTCAATGTCCTTATGTTTAAACCTAGGATGAGCGTGGCATTTGGTAGATGAAATCTTCAACTTCATCGAGAATGTAATTAGACCATCAATCATCCGCTCATTCAACCTAGTCAATTTCTTGAAAGGTTTTCCAAAATTATTTGAGTGAGGTCCTTATCTATAAATTCTCCTAAGTCTTCTAAGACCATGAACTCTACCAAATAAGTAAAACTTCCGACAAACACGTGCAAATAAATGACCGCTTCAACAACATTGTTCCCTTGATAAGTTAACTCTTTGACCTTGATTTTGTTGTATAGGTCCCTTGAAATTAAGTTTAAAGGTAAGAATGAATTTAAATAAGCATCGAACCCTTCTAGTCCTATTTTGCAAGGAATTGCATATTAAAGGGTCCATCTTTCTCAATCCTACACCTAGGGTCAAAACATTGGGATGGGTCTTCCTTAATTTCGTAACTAACTTCTTCATTAATGACCTCCCGCTATCAAGTGCTTCATCATAATCAAATTCCTCATCAGAATCTGAGTAATAGAAAGGACTTTGTTGTTGCCAATTCACCTCATTATGCTCTAGGTGATTACCAAAATGGTGAGTGGGTGAAGGGTTTTGTGGAATTGCGTTCTCAATCTCAGGATTGGGAACGGGTAAAGTAAAGAATCTTCGATGAAAAATACGGATCATGGTTAATGATGGTTTTACTGACGGGGTCACGAAGAAGGGGATAGACTAAGAAATCTAAAATGAGAAAAAGTTTACTTGATAGGAATCAAGCAAAGAAACCTAAACGAGGTGGACTACTAACTAGCTATTCTATTCCGCAAGGCGCCTAAAACTTGATAACGCCACACGCGCTCGGGGTCAAAGGAACTTCCTTTTCTTGAGCAAGTTTTATAACACCCTAGGCGGTGAACCTAATCGTTGTAGTGTAGTAATTAGGGTAAGCCACGGGTATTGATATCGTTCTCTAGGGAATAGGAATGCTAGTAGGGAGTTACTACGCTAAGGTTAAGGTTGAGGAAGATTATTTTTATCTTTTTATATTTTATGAAAATGGAAAGGTACTGAATCTCGGGTATTGGATTTGGGGTTGGTATTTCTACCGATTACTCTACTATTATCTAATTATCTAAACTAAGGTTGTGGGAGTCTATGTCTAATTAATGTGTGCTCGTATGATAGTTTAAAGATGTGTTTACTTAGTTTGTATTACTCCTTAATTATCTCCTATTGATGGTTGAGTGTCACGTCTTATTCCTAGTTGCGTTGTGTTTCTAAAGTTGCGGTGGTATGCGTTTCTCCCAACTCTTTGAACTTACCAAAGGGTCTCGTCTACAAACCCACTAGAGATTATAGACTCCTACTCTAAGGCGCTCTTCGGATGGTTTAGACTACAATCACTCAGGTAATTATACTCTATGGTTCACAAAGATGAATCAAGCATTAAGTGCACAACGGATGACCTATCGCATTACTAGATCATAAATCAACTAAGATAAGAAACAACCAATCAATATTTAATAATTAAGTTTCATACTTCCTAAGCAAACACACAAATAAATTAGCCGGACATGGAGAACATGCAAGCATACACACAAATAATCAAAGACATAATTGAATTAATGAAGCAAAGACTTATCTTGGTGTAAGATAGGGTTAAAACCCTAAAATATCTGTACAAGACACCTTAGGTTCGGTTTTAGGTTTTACCCAAAGACTCTCCACACAAAGACCGAAAAATTCGGATTCTATATATAAGATTACAATTGCGACGGCCACCTTATGTTTAGTGACGCCGTGTCGCCGCCATTGTAGGGTTTCGCCTTGGCCACGTTAACCTTGCGACGGCGCCACCTTATGTCCGTGACGCCGTCCTCTTCACTTTCGACGCCGTCCGGATCGCATCTAGGCCGCCCGAGTAGCGACGGCCTACTCTTTCACCACTAGACGCCGTCTCTTGAAAACACGAGTTTTGAGTTCGACCCGTCACAATAATTTTGGGACGGCCGCAAATAGCTTTGACGCCGCCGCTTTCTACATTCAAAGAATGTGAGTGCCTTGATTTCGACTTTGGCCATTTTCTTCATATAATCGCGCTTTTCCGTCCAAATAAGTGCCATTCCAAAGATTTTGCCTTCACGAGACCTAAAAAGTGAAAAGGAACGATATTAAGCAATAACGGATACAAAAGTGATCAAATAAGGACTTAAACGACCCTCAAATGGTACCTTTTAAAACCTTATCAACTGGTTTTAAGAATGTTTTAAGAGTTCATCCAGTTCCTCTTGAGTCAAACATCGCATACCAATCCGGTGGACCAAGTTATTAAACCTAGCAGAGCTAAGGCTTTAGTGAGAAGATCCGCCAATTGGTATTCTATACCCACAAAGTATAATTCAACTTTACCTGCTCCACGTGGTCTTTGATGAAATGATATCAAGATCGATGTGCTTTGATTTCGAATGTTGTCTTGAGTTGCACGAGATCGAAATAGCACCGATTGTCGTAGTACATCGGGATTTTGTCAAACACGTAACCATAGTCTTTGAGCTGTGTTCTCATCCAAATGACTTGAGCACAACACGCGGACATGGCTACATATTCGACTTCGGTTGATGACATCGATGTACAATCCTCGCTTCTTCGATTGCCATGACACCGCTTTATCACCAAGAAATTGTAATGCTCTCAAGTACTTTTCCGTGAGTCTAAGCATCCTGCGTGATCGCGTTTGAAAAAGCTATTAGTTCAAAACCGTAATCCTTCGGATACCGGATCCCAAGTTAATGGTTCCTTGATGTATCGAGATTCTTTTAGCCTCGAGAGAGGTGGGTTTCATTGGTCTCGATCGATAACGGAGCAAAGATATACGGCAAACACAATATCAGCCTGCTAGTTGTTAGATACATGAGAGACCCAATAATACTACGGTATTTGGTAGGGTCCACCAATTTCCCATGTAAATCAATGTCTAGCTTCTTGGTATGAGCCATTGGTGTGGCATAGGTGTCACAGTTTTGCATTCCAAATTTGTTTAACAGTTCAAGGGCATATTTGGACTGAGTCTAGAAAATACCACGGGGTGATTGGTGAACTTGCATTCCAAGAAAGAATGTGAGTTCACCCATCATGGACATTTCAAAATGTTTTGTCATTAATTTTGCAAATGCATTTGAGTATTTTAAGTGTGTTGACCCAAAAATGATGTCATCCACATAAATTTGAACAATTAAGATGTGAGCCCCGTGATATTGTATGAGAAGTGTAGGATCGAACGAACCTTTGGTGAATTTATTGGCAATGAGGAAGGATGATAACTTATCGTACCACGCCTTGGAGCTTGTTTGAGACCGCATGAGCTTTGTTCGGTTTGTAGGACGTGGTTGGGAACTCGGATCAACAAATCCTTCCGGTGGCCGACATAGACTGCTTTTCGATTGACCATTTAGAAAAGCGCTTTGACGTCCATCCGAAAGACCGTTATATTCATATGAGCCACGAACGCGAGAAAGATCCGAACGACCTCAAGACGAGCAACCGGAGCGAATGATTCTTCAAAGTCAATACCTCTTCCTGTCTATAACCCTTAGCCACCGACGTGACTTATTTTCGATTACGTTCCTTCAAAGATCCAATTTGTTTTTCCAAATCCATTTGAGACCAATGACGAGACCCTGTTGGTCTTTCAACCGATTCCATACTTCAAGACGTTTGAATTGGTTGAGTTCTCCTTGCATGGATTCAATCCAATTGTCTTTTTTTCATTGCGTCTTTAATGTTTTAGGCTCAGTTGGCGAGACGGTGAGTGCATAAATGCAATGTTCACCATCGTGTGAAGACGTTGTCTTGTTACGATTGGTTGATTCGGGTTGCCAATAATGTTCTCAAGAGGATGGTCTTTTGTCCAACGATGTGTAGAGGGTTGATGTTGGTATACATTTTGCGATTTTGAGGATTCAAATGGTTTGTTGATGATTCCGCGACATCAGTGCGCAGTTTCATTGGCAAACGGGTTAAAGAACGATTTGGATCAAAATCTGAGATGGGGCACTTCATTAAGAACATCATCGCCTAGTTCGTCGTTAGAAGTAGTTTGTTCAATTGTTGTGGTAGAGTCAATGGTGGTGCTTCTTTAATAGTAGTTGTTGTGTGTGTATCGTATAGGAATATGATCGGGTTGAGCGTGGAAACAACGGATACACAGAGCACGCTCATCAATGTCATCACTAAACAACAGAGCAAATAGCTTTACCATTTGTTGACGAGTAAGTGGGGGCTTGGGTTCATTGATGATGGGGTTTGAGGAAGTTTAAACGGTTGTGACCGGGTTCCAAGTCATATGCTCGGAAGCCATATCTCATTAGTTCATCGAATTTGCATGAATCGTTTCCATAACTGTTTTGTCTGACGATTCCGATCCGAAACCCTTAGAATTTTCACAATATCCTATAAAGACTTCAATGTCGACTTTGGCTTTGAGCTTTCCAAAGTCATCACGATCATTATTTGGGTAGCAAAGGATCCAAATACATGAAAGTGTTTGAGATTCGGTTTATGGTTGTGGATAAGCTCAAAAGGTGTTTTGTTGTGGCGTTTGTAATCATTGAACGATTTTGAGTATAGCATGCGGTTGATACGACACGCCCATAAGTAATCTGAAGTTTAGCATTGATTAACATTGTTCTTGCGGCTTCCACTAACGTGACGGTTTCGTCTTTCAACAACTCCGTTTTGTTACGGTGTACGTGCAATAGATGTCGATGCTCAATTCCACTTTCTCATAAAATTCTCAAGAGTTTGGTTCACAATTTCGGTTCCTTTGTATGTTACGATTTGGCGGACGGTGTTCCGGAGTCGAACTTGAATTTTCGTGAAAGGTGATGATCATCGTGGAGCTTGATCTTTACTTCAAGAAAGTACACCCAAGTCCATCGTGAGTAGTCATTGACAATTACCAAGTTGTAGCTTTTGCCATTAATTGTTTGCACGCGCATCGGACCACACAAATCCATGTGAAGAAGATGAAGCACATCTCGAGAGTCGTGTTCCACCTTTGAAGGAAAATGAGCACGAGTGCTTTTCCCTTGTTCATGTCGAGCAAAGGTGATCTTTAGAATACCGAAATCTCGGGAGACCTTCAACAAGTTTATGTCGAGCAAGGTTGGTGATGGTTTGAAAGTTGAAATGTGAGAGACGATTGCCATAGCAGGATTTTGTTGATGTTGCCTTTGAAAGTAGCGGATGGGAGATGAAGCAACCATGTCTTGCATTGAGATTGTGTATAGACTAGAATTGCGAGAGCGGACATTAGATCGTTTCCTTGTAGATCACGAATGAAACAAGTTTTCTCCGAAAAGCAACTTCCAAATCTCCATCACGTAATTGACCGACTGAAAAGAGATTGTGCACCGAGGCCTTCCACATAATAAACCCCTGCTAATTTCGATATTTCCATTGATATAATCTCCGTAGCCCATGATAGCTGCAAGTGATCATTCCCGAATCGACAATTGCCAATGAACTTTGCAATAAAGTTTGATAATGTTTAAGATTGCACGTCGTGTGTCGGGAACATCCGCTATCAACAATCCAAAGGATGATCTGTACACCGCATTACACATGCGACACGGATGGAATAGAAGTAGATGTGGAACCCAAGTGTTAGAGGTTCCAAGCGATTATAGTAGAAATACACACATCAATGATTTTAGGCATCCATTTAAATCCTAGTGTATTATGTAACCATTTCGCCATCTCCAACTAGTCTTAGCTTTAGTCTTAGTGAATGCACTAGGTGGTACGACATTCCTTGAGGTGATCTATGGAACTACAGGGACATCAATGCGTTTCTTAGAATCTAAACAGGCGGTTTACCAAGCACGGACTTAGAAGCATTAGTGGGCCTAGAGGTATTCCGATTATTAGGATTCCTTAAACGAGACAAGATAGCTTTAGCAACACATTTGTCATGACAATCAGAAAGCATACTTTTACGACAAATAACACAAGAAGCATCAGACTGAATATCAAAAGTACTTAAAGGTTTAGCATTCGTTACAACACTTAGAAGCATTAGTGTTCTGATCACATGGATCTAGCGGATCCCATGGAAAAGGGACCCGACCAGTGTAAACCTAGGGATCCGGCAATTGGGTCAGTCTAGTCCGTATTTTGAGTTATGGGTCATGAACATGGGTTATGGGTACCCAACTTGATGTCATGCATTATGAAAAGCATACTTTGGGTCATGGGTTATGGACTTTGGGTCATGGGTCATAGGCTTTGGGTCATGGGCCATGGGTTTTACCCAACTTAATGTCATGCATGATGTAATGCACATAGGCCATGGGTTATGGGTCATGGGCCATGGGTTTTGGGTTATGAATAGTCCAATCTACTTACATGTTTATTTAGTTAGATTTTAACTATGTATTTTATAAAAGTTTAAGTAACAAATGTTACTTATAAGTGTTTTATATAAATGGTTTTGGCTTTATATAACTATTTAACTAAATATGTTTGATGCTTTATTTGTTTAGTGAAATGAGTTACAAAACTATTGGCTCGAAACTTCACGTACTTTATTTATCATGTTAAAAGATTTTTACGTCATTATCAACAAAACATAGAAAGATCGTAAGATATAAATAAACGTTCCTACGGTTTATTTGTACTAATAATCTCCCCTTTTGTTGATGACAAAACATAAAATTATTTTATGTAAAATAAAATTTGTAAATTTTGAATTACGTTTCTACTCTTTTCTCCCTTTTTGTCGAAATGAAAGAGTGTCGAAAAGAAACTAACCCAGTGAGATGAGATTAAGATAAAGAAAACGTGAAATAGAAATGACAAAAGGTATTTGCTAGTTTCTTTGAGCCCCTTAATGAATGCTCCCCTTGACGAGGGTGTCAAGTAATTTGGAGAACTTTAGATTGTAGTCTTGCTAAATAGCAATGCTTTATTTTAACGAAAGCTCCCCTTATTGAGGCGTAAAATACTCCAAGTGAATTTTTAAAATCTACTAAACAATGGTTAGAATGAAAGCATATAATATGAAATTTTGCGGAAAATAAGTCAAATATGTCTTAGAAATATTTATGAGTACCGGATCCATTGGATCCATTTTAAAATGGATCCGCCAAGTAAATCATGAGGGATCGGCTATCTGAATCAGTAATGTAGTTTACACTAAGAGACACCATACGAGAGTAACAAGTACTATAACACGTATCATAGGAAAACAAATTCATTTAATAAAACAAAAGTAATGGTACAACAATGACCATTCAAGAAAGCTAAGAACATAAAAATCCTAATATAGCAACTAAAATTAAGGAAGATCGGTGAACACTTGTGCTTGCATTTCTTTGCAATAATCCTAAGGGTGATTTGGTTTGTTGATGTTATCTAAACGCTCATGAAGGTTATAAAGAATGAAACGTATTTCATCTCGTAGGAATGTACCAATGTTTGAGTGTGATCACAATAGTTGTAAGATTGTTCATAACTTGGAGGTTGTGGTGATGGATTATCAATCCCATAGATTGATCATGTGGAAGGAATGTGTTTTGTGGAGGTAGGTTTGATGGAGGAAACTATGATGTTGATGGAGGTGTGTTTGCGGATGAGGGAGGAAAGTTTGATGGTTGTGGATGCACTATAGATGTTGATGGAGGCATGTGTGTTGGTGGTGAAGACACGGATTTGTCAATTACCATGTTGTCGGGTTGTGATGGTTGATATCTAGTCATTACCCAAAATAGGCCAAAAGAAGGTAGAAGTGGAGGATTGATTGGTCTTGGGGAGAAGTCTTCTAATGAGTTCACAAAAGGGTTAGGTGAGGTAGGAGGTATGTAAAAACAAAGTTGATAAGGAGCAACCAATGTTGGTTGTGTTGAGGTAAGATTGGGTTCCTTGGGTGATGAAAGATTAGGATCTTGTGGAGCAAGAGACGATAATGGTTTACTAGAAGAAAGTGGTGGTATTAGAGTGGAAGTATTCCTAATTAGCAATGTCTTGGTTGAAGAAATGTCGTATGTGATACGAGCGCTTTTCTTAGGAGGACTTCTAGTTGATGAGCATGCAGTAGACATGGCTAAGGAGTTGCTGATAAAGATATATGACCAAGTGGAAGACCTAGCAAAAGTGAGTTTGGTAGAATCCTCAAGACCAAGAAAACTTGTGATTCGAAACCCACTCACAAGTTTATGGGAGGATTGTTGGAAATTCGTTTTGGGAGTTAATACTTATAGTAGTAAAGTTAGTCTTGATAGCATTGTTTGATAAGTATTAACTAGTTAGTCTCGATAGTGGTAATATTAGTACCGATAGTATTAAGTTTGTCTTGTTCTAAGTAAGGAATGTCGTGTATGGTTTGTAAGACATCTTCTATCCCAATAGAAGATATGATATACTTAATGCATAGTTATCTTTGTAAGGGATCTCCTTAGTGTATAAAAGGAGATCCTAGCTAGGTTAAACATACATCTCATATTCTAGCCGTCCTAAGTAGAGATTCAAGGTTGTAAACCCTAGTACTAGTGTGACAAATCGTAATTTCGGTCATTTATCAAACTTTGAAAATTTCACTATTCATCTCGGAAAATTACTATTCACCGATTACTATTCATCATTTTACTATTCATCATTTTTGAAGTCGGTTTGAGACTTTGAGAGGTTATTTCAAAATTTTACTATTCATGAAACACTATTCATTCACGGAGAAAATTTCTATTCATGATTATTATTCATCATTTTTTGTAAACTAGGTTTACGAGTATCGAATTCAGCGTAGCATGAGGTTAAGTGCGTATTCATTGAACATCATTGAGAACATTTCATATTAGTTCATGCATGGGTTTGCATATTCTATTAACGAATATTTAATTATTAAATGAAGGCTATCGCACGATCATTTATTTTGATCAATTGATCCGACACTTGACAAATTGTCCTAATATATTTTTATACTCATTTTAATGCTATAAAAAATTATATTATTATTTTACTTGATGTTTTGAATTTATTTAGTACACATATTGTTATATATATATATATATATATATATATTTCGATGGTTTACGTGAGTTCGATTTGATAATTATTTATTCATCCAATAGTTGCGAGGAATGCATTTTATAATTATTATGACTTGATATATTTTATTTCATTCCTTGCTTTAGGCACCATCGTGTTATGAAGGTACCATCGACCTACAATTTTATTTAACGTCAAATAAATTTCAATGATTAGCTCAAACAATTTTAAAATAGTTAGTGTCACCCAAACTTAAAAACTTTACGTTTTACGTTGGCATCTTCATATCAAAACTAATATGAAGTATATTGATAAGTTTAGATATTTTTATAAGTATTATATTTTTATATTGCCCGATTTTAAGTTTCTTAACTTAAGAGCTTAATATTAGTAATTACCGGGATCAAACTATAAAACTACTTATATAAAACAAGATAAATTATAATCTTACACTATTTTATCCAAACTCTTGTACACTCTTGTTTTATACGTTACATAATTTAGCAAGAATGATTAGTATTCTTATATTTTCTAAAGTATATCATGGCAACTAATATATAAAAATGAATATCATACGTGTCATGCATGGTAACTACATTAACTTGTGACTAATCAAATCTAATGCAATATATGCTGCCACGTGAAGTTTAGGGACAAGTAGACATGAGTAAACATGTATTATCAGTTATATAACGATGAACCCCTTAGCCAATGTTTCATTTTTTTTATATGAACAAAAGCTATTAGTAATATATACATATATATTGTTACCTTAGTGATGGTCTATTTTGCATGCTTCATACGTGCAAATCACAAGATATAAGCGAAGATTGATATTACAAAATGTTAAATGGTTAACTCTTAGTGAATTATTGGTAAATTGGCTTCGGAGCCACGCTCAGTTGTAGAGACACGCGTTCGTTTCGTTCTTAGGTCGTGTTTGGTCATTTCTGTTTTCGTGCTCGTTAACTATTTTGTTAAGGTGAGTTCATAGCCCCACTTTCTATTACTTAATTGTTTTACAAATTCTTGGGGGAGATACATGCTATTATATTTTTAATCGAACACAAATGCTTTGAACTGTATGTTATATCCAAATGCTTTATTGTCACTAAGTATTCTATTGCCATGTTTGAAGTCCCTACATCATGCACCATTAGTCACTTGCAGTGGCGCGAATATTGTGAATAGGCCTATTGAATTAACACACCGTTCTTATTGACCCGATTAGGGAAATCGAACGCACTATATTTGAATCAATAAGGTAAATTGGCAAGTTTACCTACTATGGTCTTAATGAAACGATTTTACCAATTTCTATTGGTACGAAGTTTACGCTTTGGTTGTCATGAACTTAGTGAAATAAATGTTGTTTTGTTTTCAACGATGAGTGTGAAACAACGTAACTCACACTACAAATATTATGTTCAAACGACTTAATTAAACCTATGGATTTCACTCAACCTTTGGGTTGTTGTTTTAAGCATGTTTTATCTCGGTGTTAGCATATCATCATGGCTTGCATGGAGTCGCCGAGTTGACGCGTCTCACATATATTTTATGCACTTAAGCATCGTTTGATTGTAACAAATTCATTTTGGTACTTTGGAAATCTTTGGGACCTATGTTTTGTAAACTCGATTATTTTACTTAATCAAACGATGTATTTTCAAACGACACTTTAGGTCGTTCAATATAATCAGAATCGTGATGCTATGGCAATCACGCCCGTGTATTCCATTCATTGCAAAGCAGGTAATTTGGGGTGAGACAGTTGGCATCGAGCAAGAGTTATAAAGAACTAGGTTGTATCATTGACCCTAGACTATAACTACATCATCATAGCATCTCATCATTTCATCATAAGTGCATATTCATTATACATGCGGTTTATACGCATATTATGCGAGTTATTTACTTTATTTCACATTGATTGTCACATAGATGTCCTTAGATACCCATTCCATTATCATTTTCTTCGGACTTCAATGGGAGAATATCTTGACATTCTCTACCACAATATTAACACTAGTCGATTCGGCCGGACTCATCACCGATAACATCGAATGCCGACACAAAACCTTCAAGGAGGGTGAAGTCGCTCTCCTCCTCTGTTTCACCACCAAATATTCGTGTTAGACATTAATTACACATTAAGTCATTAAATCGTCATAAATTTGAAGCACTTACGACACCTCATAACCCATCGTCTAGAAACCGTCAATCATTTTGAAAAATAACCTTAAACTTATCACCTCATATCACATCTCTTTAGGCGCTTATTCTTAACATAGGACTTTGCTCGTCTCACCCTTCCTCTTATTTTGAAGAGTTATGGGGCCAAGAAAGCTCCACCACTATGACACAATTGCTATCCAAAAGTATGTAGAGGATAGTATAGATACGACACTAGAGAAAGAACGAGCAATGGTAGGCTGCTGCTGCCGACTGTATTTCTTCTTGTTGCCAGACGGACTTCTTCTTCTACGGGGTTATGGTCTGTCACTGAAGCCAGACTTCATCTTCTTGAAGGGCCGCAGAAGGGTGCAGAGTTTGAAGTTGTACATACAAGTACTTTAAGAGCGGTGATCCCACAAAGTTCAAAAGCACGGAAGGAGCTACCGCTATGATCCGTTGGTTTGAGAAGATAGAGTCTCGTATTTCTTCTATGCAATTGCCCGGGATTTGCAAGGTGAAGTTCGCCACTAGTACACTCTTAGATGAGGCAATGTCATGGTGGAATTCTTATGCCTGACCTATTGGTATAGAAGCGCACAAGCTCACATGGGATCAATTCAAGAGGCTGTTGACTAAGAAGTATTGTCCACGCACAGAGGTGAAGAAACTAGAAACAGAATTTTATGAGTTAGTGACTGTTGGTTATGACATCGAGACCTACATCAGAAGGTTTCAAGAGTTGGCTGCTCTTTGTCCATCGATGGTTTCGGACAATGAGAAATTACTGGAAAATTTCATTGGAGGACTTCCACAATGTATTCAAGGAGATGTAACTTCTTTCGATCCACAAACGATTGAAGAGACTATTAGGATAACTCAAAAACTCATGGCCCATGTTGTTAAGAGGGAAAAAATGATCAACAATAACCATAACAACAATAACAACAATTACACCATCAACAACAACAACAACAACCAAACTAGCAACAACAAAAGGAAATGGGAAAATGACCAGGGAGGTTATAATAACGACAGCCAAAACCGTAACACTAACCATCAACAACAACATAATAGAAGACAAGAAGCTGCAATGGTTTATGTCGCTGCACCAACACAAGGCAGAGGTTATGTTGGAACCCACCCACTATGTAATCGATGTAAGTTTCATCACTCAGGTCCTTGCCCTGCCAAGTGCCACAGCTGCCAAAAACCGGGACACCTCGCTAGGGATTGTAGAGGTAAAACCATAGTCACCTGTTTCGGATGTGGTGAGCAAGGACACTATCGGAACCAATGTCCCGAAAACCAAGGTCAACAAGTTGAAGGTGCTCATGGGAGAGCATATATGTTAGAAGGAGGAGAAGCTCACCAGGGTATCAACAACGCGGCATACCGAAGAAGTTTAGAAATTAACAGTCTTATTTCCTTATGCACGATGTCGTACTAAGTCTATGTCTTCCCTAGTATTCGGATCTTTAAGACTTAAGACTATTTACTGTTTGATAAACCACTCGTTGTGAAATATTCTCATCTATCGTACTTTATTTTCCTTTCTGATTTGTTATCAATTACAAAATTTTTACTTCTTTTACTTTAATAGCCATTTTAACGACATGGTTTAAATCTATTCAAACATTGAGAGTTATAACAACTAAACCGAGCGTCACATTATCGTTCGTAATTATACATAGCCTAGCTAACTATGTCTAATTCGGAGGATCATGTTATGTTGGGAGCGATTATTTATAAATCTTAGTGTAGACAAAATTTTCACATATTCCTAAAAGTCAAAGTGATACTCATGGGAGATTCTTCCAATATTTTCTCTATCGCGATGTTTTATACACTCTTAATCCTAGATAGTTGTACCGACACTTCTTCATGTCTTCTCTCGTCGTTATTCATCACAAACCCTAAACACGATAAACTGAAGACGAGTGAATTAGTGGATGAATTCCTTTTGGGTGGACGAATATGACAAATCGTAATTTCGGGTCATTTATCAAACTTTGAAAATTTCACTATTCATCTCCGGAAATTACTATTCACGATTACTATCCATCATTTTACTATTCATCATTTTGAAGTCGGTTTGAGACTTTGAGAGGTTATTTCAAAATTTTACTATTCACGAAACACTATTCATTCACGAAGAAAATTTCTATTCATGATTATTATTCATCATTTTTTTTGTAAACTAGGTTTACGAGTATCAAATTCGCGTAGCCGTGAGGGTTAAGCTGCGTATTCATTGAACATCATTGAGAACATTTCATATAGACTAGAGTTAGTCTACATATCATCAGTAACATCATTTTCATATTAGTTCATGCATGTGTTTGCATTTTCCATTATGAATATTTATTTATTAAATGAAGGCTATCGCACGATCATTTATTTTGATCAATTGATCCGACACTTCCGACAAATTGTCCTAATATATTTTTATACTCATTTTAATACTATAAAAATTATATTATTATTTTACTCGATGTTTTGAATTTATTTAGTACACATATTGTTATATATATATATATTTTCGATGGTTTACGTGAGTTCGATTTGATAATTATTTATTCATCCAATACTTGAGGATTGGATTGGGTAATCCTAAAAGGATGTATTGCATTGCTAGTTCATCGGCTTCAAAATGTAGAAGTTCATCGCCAGTGAGGTGCGAGATAGTTGCAATGTTGGTGACAACATCTCTTGGTGGATTGGCATACGGATCCGCAGTGTGACAACGATGAGGCATCCGAAATGGACCTTCCATAATGACCTTCTAAGAACTTTCCATGTGGCTTCTTTAGATCACAAAACCTAAAGAACCTTATCACCCATTGATCATAATTACCGGAGTGGGCATTGGAGGTCTATCAAGTGAGCCGACTTCATGAATTGATTGTTGGCTACTTAAGGCTTCACACATCTTGCCAAACCATGTCGGTTCCTTCATAGTACTCTGGATGGATGTTGATTGTAGAAGTTTGTGTAAGGTTGTACTTGAAGACTAGGTGGTGGTTGAACCATTTGTGGTGAAATTGCTCCAAGTTGTGGAGTATGTTGTTGATTAAATTGTTGTTGATAAATTTGTTGTTGTTGATTAAATTGTTGATGTTGTGGACTTAGTTGTTGTTGTTGTTGTTGTTGATTATAAGTGTAAGGAAAATAGTTAGAGTATGGTGGTTGTGACATGTTGAAAACTTGTGTTGTTAAATGGATCTTTGTAGTCGAATGAAAACGTTGTTGATGAAGTATCCTTAGGCGTAGAAAACCAAGTTTAGGCAAAGTAACACTTGCGTAAAACACCAAACTTACGGCGTAAAAGCAATAGTTACTGTGTAGGATTAGCTTACGGCGTAAGAATTAAGAAACACTAAGATTAGGCGTAAGTAAAGTTAGGCGAGAAAACTTATGCGTAAGATTAGCTTATGCGTAAGACAATGCTTAGGCGTAAGAGTAAGCTTAGGCGTAATAGAGTTCTCGCGTAAGATTGAGCTTCTGGCGTAAAGTTGGGTTTTGCTTAAAAATCTTTTACACTATCACGGTGTAAATGATATCCAAAGTCGAAGTGTTTTCGGGCTTATCCAAGCAAGAAAACACCGAGTAAAGCACAAATCAAGATCAAACTACGGATGAGTTACGCGAAGATTAGGGTTTTCACGCGTGAAAGCAACCAAAATTGATTTTACGCCCAAAGATGTTTCTACGCAAGATTTTTGTGATGAAACGACTTCAATATCACCAAAATAACACAAAAGTGTGAAACTTGATGATCAAAACTTCAAAACACCTTACGCAGTAAAGATGAACAAGCGTATAAAATAAAGCTTAAAACTAAGGAAAAACACGTAAAGTTCGAAACTTTTTGCTTAAAAGCGAAATTTTAACACTTAAAAGCGATGAAAGTACAAGAATCTTGGATTGAAAAGTGTAAAAATGAGTTTTAAACGTGACCAAGTTTTGAACCGTGAGTTACGCTGTAGAACCAAACAACTTCAAAACAACTAAACTTTTCACCCAACTATTTGGCGAATGATACCAATTGTTAGGTTCCCATATTAGTAACACAAGCATCAATATAAGAAATAGATAAGAAGAGATCGGATGAACAATAAACCAAACACAAGCGTATGATAATGAGGAAGAGTTATGCGTAAGGTGAATGATAAAATGAACAACCAACCCTTAAGTGAGGGTTATACAAGAGTATTTATAGGAGGGAACTAGGGCAACACTCCAAGTTCCCATCCTTTTACTTATTGGGCTTGGCCTAGGCTTATGTGTTGGGAATTATACGTTTGAGTTGATATGACACAAAGAATGAAACAAGAGGGACTTAATATGACAAGAAGGAAACATACAAAAAGATGGAAGGAATTGCTTGCAAAAGAAGTTTTATTTATTAGTCCTTTGTAGTATTTTGTAAACCCTAATCCTCTAGTATATAAAGAGGACATAGGTGTAGGTTTAATATAAGTCTTCCATAATGTAGACGTCTAGTAAAGGTGTGTGTGTGTGTCCTAGGCGTATAGTCTTGTAAACGCCTAGGTTATTAGTTTAGTTAGTAGACGTGTTCCTATAAACGTCTAAGGTTAGTTAGTGTTAGTGATTGAAAACCTTGTGTCAATAACAATTATGTTTTGATTTATCCGCTGCGTATTGTCATTGTTATTGTTAAACCCTAAGGCTCATAAACGATCAAGAAACTATCTTCATCACGTTCTTAGTTTCTATCAATTGGTATAAGAGCTTGGGGAGCTCTTTACCTAGGGATTCACAAGGTTTCTTGGCGAAAAAGAATGAAGAAAATTGATTTTTTACAAAATTCGCAACTTTCTGCAGTCATTGTTTTCAAGAGGGCATAACTTTTATTGAACCGTTGAATCGAGCTAAAATTTTTGCCGGTGCATCTCAAGATATCCATCTAAAGTTTCACCAAAGGGATTGTCAATTAGAGCTCTCAATCCAAAGTTATAAGTCGTCAAGTCTGCTGCAGAAAATTCGTAAGGTTACTACTGACCTGCTTTGAAACGATCATAACTTTTTCGTTAACCGTTGGATCGTGACGAAATTTTTGGTGGATGTTCTATATACTCATCTAACTTTCCACCGAAGGGATCTTTGATCGAGCTATTATGTGAAATCTTGCTTAAAATCGCTCTAAGTTCAAAAAATCTTCTTGTGAGTTATTCAAAATCTTGTTCTTGCAATCTTGATCCAAGGTCTTATTCTTTTAAACTCTCACGCATTTAGATGATTTATGGAGACAAGTATAGAGTTTTATGGTTCAATATATATGCATGATTCTGACGAAGTAAGGGGAAGTATATTTGATTGATTTTGGATTACACACAGAATGCTTATTTGGTTCACACATAGAGGAAGAAGTTTATGTTATTAAAGGATTCAAAAAGGCTCGTATTTGATTCTTATGGATTAATTGATTACGAAGAAGGTTGAATATCATTTATTTGATGTTGTAGTTGAGTTTCACAGGTTTGTGTTCTTATCATATAGCTTGATGAATCTAGCAATGTGTGATTTTTATTATGATGCTCTATGCACACATTGGCTATCACTTAAAGGAGTTACATTGTAGTGCTCAGTGTCTCATATTAGTTGAGGATTTTTGTCAAAGGATTTCGGTCTACTTATATTTGGTGTTTTGTATAAGAATGGAGTTCCGTGGATAGTACAAGATTTAAGACACAAGTTTGGGAAATTCTACTTCTTCATCAAATTAGTTATATTTGGTTTTCTTCAAGTGATCATTACATGGAGTCTCTGATTTGAAGAATCAAGAAGATGGTTAACATATGGGTTTCGGGGAAGCTTATTGTTAAATGTTTAATCATCTGCATGCATCACTCAAGGGAAGTGTTTGATTTTTACCATTGTTGATCATTATTACTCTCGCTAGTTGGAGTTTCTCTTGTTTTGAGTCCATTTTTCTTATGGTGCGTAATGGTGGGCGATTTTAAACATTGGAAGTCTTAGATTGGAAGTATGATATTGGTTTGTGGTGGTCAAGATCATTATTTGCATCGTTCCCTATTTGGATAATAACAAAAGGGAAGAGATGTTTGAGTGGCATAGCATGGATTAAGGGAAGATAAAGGAAGACATACTTGTTTCATTCATGGTGAGATCCCCGATCTCAATTTCTCTACCGTCTAGGAAGTTCGTTTCAAGAATGGTTTTGTCATTATCAACTAGGGAAGATTGTTGGGAATTATCGTTTGAGTTGATAAGACAAAAGAATGAAACAAGAGGACTTAATATGACAAGAAGGAAACCTACAAAAGATGGAAGGACTTTCTTGCAAAAGAAGTTTTATTTATTAGTCCTTTATAGTATTTTGTAAACCCTAATCCTCTAGTATATAAAGAGGACATAGGTGTAGGTTTAATATAAGTCTTCCATAATGTAGACGTCTAGTAAAGGTGTGTGTGTGTGTCCTAGGTGTATAGTCTTGTAAACACCTAGGTTATTAGTTTAGTTAGTAGGCGTGTTCCTATAAACGTCTAAGGTTAGTTAGTGTTAGTGATTGAACAACCTTGTGTCAATAACAATTATGTTTTGATTTATCCATTGCGTATTGTCATTGTTATTGTTAAACCCTAAGGCTCATAAACGATCAAGAAACTATCTTTATCACGTTCTTAGTTTCTATCATTATGGGCTTTCTACATAAGCCTAGCCTTGATTACTAACTTAAAAGCCATATTAAGCTAACTATTACATATGAATCACTAACACTTGAAATATAGTTTAGGAGTGATTCCAACAGAAAGAAAGATAAAACCGTTGACACAAGTATTTATATTGGTTCGGCTACAAGGTCACCTTCCTTGCCCTACTCCACTCCCTAAGTACCCAACTCGAGAGTTCATAAACACTACACCACAATCTCCTTATGTTGGCGGAAAAGCCTTCACAACGTTGCTTACACTTTATCCGGTATAAAATTAGATACCGGGTTCTTCCACGAGGCAGAACCAAACCTACGTCGCCTACACTTTATCCGATACAAGGCTAGATACCGGGTTCTTCCACAAGGTAGAATCAAACCTACGTTGTTTACACTTTATCTGGTATAAAGCTAAATACCGAGTTTCTTTAAAATGGAGGAACCACAACCTAACTACACCAACTATCACAACACACCTATGGCATACTTAAGAAGAATCGACAACAAGAAACACTTCTGTGATATTGTGATGATGACAAAGCCTAGCAACTCACGTCTTCGAGCTTGCAAGTCTTCTATGCAAACGTCATGATCTCTCCTTTAGGAGGAACTTAGAGAATCACTAAAAGAAAAACTACATAGATGATCCTTAGATATGAAGTTAGAGAGGTAAGAATATAGAGAAGATATATCTAAAGAGGTGAAAAAAATAAAGAAATGGCTCACTATTTATAGGAAAATAGTTTTCGATCACATGGATCTAACGGATCCCATGGAAAAGGGACCCACCAATGTAAACCTAGGGATCCGCAATTGGGTAAGTCCATCCAGTATTTTGAGTTATGGGTCATGAACATGGGTTATGGGTACCCAACTTGATGTCATGCATTATGAAAAGCATACTTTGGGTCATAGGTTATGGACTTTGGGTCATGGGTCATGGACTTTGGGTCATGGGCCATGGGTTTTACCCAAATTAATGTCATGCATGATGTAATGAATATGGGGCATGGGTTATGGGTCATGGGCCATGGGTTTTGGGTTATGGATAGTCCAATTTACTTACATGTTTATTTAGCAAGATTTTAACTATGTATTTTTATAAAAGTGTAAGTAACAAATGTTACTTATAAGTGTTTTATATAAATGGTTTTTGCTTTATATAACTATTTAACTAGAAATGTTTGATGGTTTATTTGTTTAGTGAAATGAGTTACAAAACTATTGGCTCGAAAACTTACGTACTTTATTTATCATGTTAAAATGATTTTTACGTCTGTTATCAACAAAACATAGAAAGATCGTAAGATATAAATAAACGTTCCTACGGTTTATTTGTACTAACAATCTCCCCCTTTTTGTTGATGACAAAACATAAAATTATTTTATGTAAAAATAAAATTTGTAAATTTTTGAATTACGTTTCTACTCTTTTCTCCCCCTTTTTGTCGAAATGAAAAGAGTGTCGAAAAGAAACTAACCCGAAGTGAGATGAGATTAAGATAAAGAAAACGTGAAATAGAAATGACAAAAGGTATTTGCTAGTTTGCTGAGCTTCCCCTTAATGAATGCTCCCCCTTGATGAGGGTGTCAAGTAATTTGGAGAACTTTAGATTGGAGTCTTGCTAAATAGCAATGTTTCTTTTAACGAAAGCTCCCCTTATTGAGGCGTCAAATACTCCAAGTGAATTTTAAAATCTACAAAACAATGGTTAGAATGAAAGCATATAATATGAAATTTTGCGAAAATAAGTGAAATATGTCTTAGAAATATTTATGAGTACCGGATCCACTGGATCCATTTTAAATGGATCCGCCAAGCAAATCATGAGGATCGGCTATACGCAATCTGATATGATGGTTTACACTAAGAGACACCATACGAGAGAGTAACAAGTACTATAACACGTAACATAGGAAAGCAAATTCATTTAATAAAAAAAAAGGAATGGTACAACAATGACCAATCAGTAAAACTAAGAACATAAAAAAAATCCTAATATATCAACTAAAATTAAGGAAGATCGGTGAACACTTGTGCTTGTATTTCTTTGCAATAATCCTAAGGGTGATTTGGTTTGTTGATGTTATCTAAACACTCATGAAGGTTATAAAGAATGAAACGTATTTCATCTCGTAGGGAATGTACCAATGTTTGAGTGTGATCACAATAGTTGTAAGATTGTTCATGACTTGGAGGTTGTGGCGATGGATTATCAATCCGCATAGATTGATCACGTGGAAGGAATGTGTTTGGTGGAGGTAGGTTTGATGGAGGAAACTGTGATGTTGATGGAGGTGTGTTTGCGGATGAGGGAGGAAAGTTTGATGTTGTGGATGCACTATAGATGTTGATGCAGGCATGTGTGTTGGTGGTGAAGACACGAATTTGTCAATTACCATGTTGTCGGGTTGTGATGGTTGATATCTAGTCATTACCAAAAATAGACCAAAAGAAGGTAGAAGTGGAGGATTGATTGGTCCTGGGGATAAGACTTCTAATGAGTTCACAAGAGGGTTAGGTAAGGTAGGACGTGTGTCAAGACAAAGTTGACGAGGAGCAACCAATGTTGGTTGTGTTGAGGTAAGATTAGGTTCATTGGATGATGAAATATTAGGAGCTTGTGGAGCAAGAGACGATGATGGTTTACTAGAAGAAAGTGGTGGTATTAGAGTGGAAGTATTCCTAATTAGCAATGTCATGGTTGAAGGAATGTCGTAGCGCTTTTCTTAGGAGGACTTCTAGTTGATGAGCATGCAGTAGACATGGCTAAGGAGTTGCTGATAAAGATATATGACCAAGCTGGAAGACCTAGCAAAAAGTGAGTTTGGTAGAATCCTCAAAGACTGAAGAAAACTTGTGATTCTGAAACCCACTCACAAGTTTAGGGGAGGATTGTTGGGAAATTCGTTTTTGGGAGTTAATACTTATAGTAGTAAAGTTAGTACTGATAGCATTGTTTGATAAGTATTAACTAGTTAGTACTGATAGTGGTAATATTAGTACTGATAGTATTAAGTTTGTACTGTTCTAAGTAAGGAATGTCGTGTATGGTTTCTAACAGCACATCTTCTATCCCATTAGAAGATATGATATAGTTAATGCATAGTTATCTTTGTAAGGGATCTCCTTAGTGTATAAAAGGAGATCCTAGCTAGGTTAAACATACATCTCATATTCTAGCCGTCCTAAGTAGAGATTCAAGGTTGTAAACCCTAGTACTAGTGTGACAAATCGTAATTTCAGGTCATTTATCAAACTTTGAAAATTTCACTATTCATCTCGGGAAATTACTATTCACCGATTACTATTCATCATTTTACTATTCATCATTTTTGAAGTCGGTTTGAGACTTTGAGAGGTTATTTCAAAATTTTACTATTCACGAAACACTATTCATTCCCGGAGAAAAATTTCTATTCATGATTATTATTCATCATTTTTTTGTAAACTAGGTTTACGAGTATCGAATTCGCGTAGCCGCGAGGGTTAAGTTGCGTATTCATGGAACATCATTGAGAACATTTCATATAGACTAGAGTTAGTCTACATATCATCAGTAACATCATTTTCATATTAGTTCATGCATGTGTTTGCATATTCCATTAACGAATATTTATTTATTAAATGAAGGCTATCGACGATCATTTATTTTGATCAATTGATCCGACACTTCCGACAAATTGTCCTAATATATTTTATACTCATTTTAATGCTATAAAAATTATATTATTATTTTACTCGATGTTTTGAATTTATTTAGTACACATATTGTTATATATATATATATATTTTCGATGGTTTACGTGAGTTCGATTTGATAATTATTTATTCATCCAATAGTTGCGAGGAATGCATTTTTATAATTATAATGACTTCGATATATTTTATTTTATTCCCTTGCTTTAGGCACCCTCGTTTGATGAAGGTACCATCGACCTACAATTTTATTTAACGTCAAATAAATTTCAATAATATGCTCAAACTATTTTAAAATAGTTAGTGTCACCCAAACTTAAAAACTTTATGTTTTTACGTTGACATCTTCATATCAAAACTAATACGAAGTGTATTGATAAGTTTAGACATTTTTATAAGTATTATATTTTTATGTTGCCCGGTTTTAAGTTTCGTGACTTAAGAGCTTAACGTTAGCAATTACCGGGATCAAACTATAAAACTACTTTTATAAAACAAGATAAATTATGATCTTACACTATTTTATCCATACTCTTGTACACTCTTGTTTTATCGTTACATATTTTAGCAAGAATGATTAATATTCTTATATTTTCTAAAGTATATCATGGCAACTAATATATAAAATGAATATCATAAGTGTCATGTATGGTAACTACATTAACTTGTGACTAATCAAATCTAATGCAATATATGCTTGCCACATGAAGTTTAGGGACAAGTAGACATGAGTAAAGATGTATTATCGCTTATATAAGGATGAACCCCTTGGCCAATGTTTCATTTTTTTTATATGAACAAAAGCTATTAGTAATATATACATATATATTGTTACCATAGTGATGGTCTATTTTGCATGCTTCATACGTGCAAATCACAAGATATAAGCGAAGATTGATATTACAAAATGTTAAATGGTTAACTCTTAGTGAATTATTGGTAAATTGGCTTCGGAACCACGCTCAGTTGTAGAGACACACGTTCGTTTCGTTCTTAGGTCGTGTTTGGTCATTTCTGTTTTTGTGCTCATTAACTACTTTTGTTAAGGTGAGTTCATAGCTCCACTTTCTATTACTTAATTGTTTTACAAATTCTTGGGGGAGATACATGCTATTATATTTTTAATCGAACACAAATGCTTTGAACTGTATGTTATATCTAAATGCTTTATTGTCACTAAGTATTCTATTGCCATGTTTGAAGTCCCTACATCATGCACCATTAGTCACTTGCGAGTGGAGCGAATATTGTGAATAGGCCTATTGAATTAACACACCCGTTCTTATTGACCCGTTAGGGAAATCGAACGCACTATATTCGAATCAATAAGGTAAATTGGCAAGTTTACCTACTATGGCTGCGATGAAACGATTTTACCAATTTCTATTGGTACGAGGTTTACGCTTTGGTTGTCATGAACTTAGTGAAATAAATGTTGTTTTGTTTTCAATGATGAGTGTGAAACAACGTAACTCGCACTACAAATATTGTGTTCAAACGACTTAATTAAACCTATGGATTTCACTCAACCTTTGGGTTGACTGTTTTAAGCATGTTTTATCTCAGGTGTTAGCATATCATCATGGCTTGCATGGAGTCGCCGGTGACGCGTCTCACATATATTTTATGCACTTAAGCGTCGTTTGATTGTAACAAATTCATTTTGGTACTTTGGAAATCTTTTGGGACCTATGTTTTGTAAACTCTGATTATTTTACTTAATCAAACGATGTATTTTCAAAACGACACTTTAGGTCGTTCAATATAACTGAACTGTGACGCTATGGCAATCACGCCCCAGGTTGTCACACCCTCGCCGGAGGCGGAAATACGAGGTGTAACGGAAGGGAACATAAGCACAAGATAATAGAACATACCAACGTTAAGATTAAAAAGAAATAATACGCCATTACATTAATAGTTTAGCCGTCATCGGCAAATATATTACAAAGTTTAGTTCCCAAAATATTGCGTTCTATTACATAATGATTTGTAGTAACAAGTGAAAACTTCATTATGCAAGACACGGTAGAAAAAGCTTACCAACGATCACCGAAATGCATGAGAGAAAACGGGTCAACTATGAAAATAGTTGGTGAGTAAACATGTTTAGTAAAATAAGAAAACTCTTATGAAAGAGTCAGCAGCTTCGGTCATCGAAAATAGTCCACAAAGCAAAGGCATTGTGTATCCACTCGCCCAAGTTCACCCATACAAAACTTGCAACTGTGTGTACACAACCCATTGCACAAAATATATCGCGTCAAGTAGTCAAGTATAAGTGGTCATAATAGTTCACAATATAGTACCAAGTATATAATAATTCGAGATGCTCCGAACATGGGAGACTTTGCCTTTGCTCGAGCAGGGAGACTTAAATTGAAAATGCTCCGTTCCCATAGGGAGACATTCGCTCCGGACCGGGAGGCTTTAAGTTGATGCTCGAACATGGGAGACTTTATAGTGATGCTCGAACACAGGAGACTTTAGGTCAAGGTCATAACATGTACGGTTCAATAAGTTCAAATAAGTCATAATTTCCTAATTAAGTTCAAGGATTTGATTCGAGTTCACAAGTTCTAGTCAAACAAGTTAATAAAAGTAGTGATCAATTTAGCTCAAGAAAGGTTCATGCATTTCGCCCCAAAATATAGTAAAAACGGAAAAAGGGGGTTTATGATTACTCACTTGATGAATAGATGCGATGACAAAAGTGGTTACACCAAGATGTAGTGTGATCGTTAATCTTGACCTATTGTGAATGATATGATACGTAATGAGTTGCAATGTAATGTTATGCATGCATTTCAGTATGTTATTTATACCATTTGCGAGTTTTGAAAATAATACTTATCGTCGAAAAATACTCTTTTGACGTCTTGACCATTCTTAAATCACTTTACAAGTTTTTACGTCAAAATGTCATCCTACAAAGGTTTCGTAATGATTTATAGTAAAATTATCACTTTTCGTAAGTAAAATAAAGTCGTCGAATTTTTATAAAAGTAACAAAATGGCTTAGGAAAACTAGTCGTAAAATGGTGTGCGTCGATCGTTAGGAAACGAACTCGACGGTTTTGGAAAGTTTGTATCGAAATCTAGAAGTTTCAGTTCAGAGTTTTCGTCATCGAGGTCTCGAACATAAAGATAATAAGGGTTAAAGATGGTGATTTTGTCTAATTGTTGAGTAAAAGTGAGTTTCGCCAAGTTTAAGCATCCGTAAATAATTTATTACAACTCCGCTATACAAACGGTCAATTGTTTTGAAAAATATGCTCGGTGATCTTGATTTTATTAGAAGACAATTCGTTCCAAAAGTTCTACATCATGGTTAAAACAGCCCTCAACGAGGACGTTTACTACCGTAACACTTGTATCGTAAAAATAATATAGTTTTTCGAAAATAATAGTTACGGCAATTTTATGAAAACGTGCATATCTTTGTCGTTTCAAATCCGCTTTCACGTATAATACGTCCTTAGCTTCGTATCAAAGTATACTAATATATTATTGATAAGTCGAAATAATTTGTAAAGCTTAAGGCTCGTTTTGACTCGTACAAGATACAAATAGTATGCTGAAATTTCGAAAAATATATATTTCGTCGTCAAACTTTAAAAATTCATAACTTCTTCGTTATAACTCCGCTTTTATCCGTTCAAGCGGCCACGGATTCGTTTTAAAGTATATTTTCTAAATATTAAGGCCAAAATTGTGCCTACTGTCGGATTTTCCAGAAAATCAAAATAAGGACAGACCATTTTATAAACTTGTCGAAAATAGTTTTCTCGTACTAAACCTATTCCAATCCTTCAAATCAACTCCAAAGCTAATCTAATCCTACCATACACCTTCTTAGGGTGTCATGGGTTCCTAAACATCATCAAGACCAAAGTATACCAAGGGATAATTATAGGATGACCTTATATATATATATATATATATATATATATATATATATCTAAAAATCATGTAAAAATGGTATAAACAACATATGTCTTGCATGTTTGTACCAAATATGAAGAGATAAATATGAAATGATAAGGAAACATGAAAAATGAAAGAAACATGCTTACAAGCTAATAGGATGAGGTGATAAGAACCAAGGTTTAACTTAATCACTCTTGGTTTTTATTTCAAAACCTTATAAAGAGTGTTATCTAGATTGTTATTACAAGAACTTGAGAAAAATTTTGTGATCCCTTGTACCCCTTGATGAAGAACCGGTTATGGAGAACCAAAGAAGAGAAAGAAAAGATTTTTACTTGACTTGGAATATTGAAAGTGAATGAAGTGAATGATTGAGGTAACTTGGAGTATAAATATATACTATCAAAGAAGAAATTTTCACCAATCAATAAATGCATACACCCCCCCCTAGAACCAGTTTTGGGGGGGGGGGAATGTATCTCACCAATACATTTTTTTTTTCTTTTATATAATGTAAAAATTATTACAAAGTGTAAGTAAATGTACATGTAAGGATTCTTGTAGGATTTAATATACATTATTGTATTTAAGGTAATTTTTGGTAAAAGTAATTTTTAATAGATCAAATTAGAGTATAATGAGATCATAAAAATTGTAAAAATACATTCCTTGTGAAATTTGAGTGGTAAAATAATTATCGTGTAGTTTTTAAGAAAAACGCCGTAATAATATAAATTTAACAATTTATATACGAAATAAATTTAGAACACTAGGTAAACTCAAAATATAGTTTTTATAAACTAAATGTAAATATAAAAATATGTCGGGATCATTTTTAGAAATAACGGATTAAATACTCAAAATAATAACTCACGCGATAACGTTTATTTAATATAAAAATTACGCGTTAAATGTGAAATGAAATGTCATGAATGAACTAATATGATGCAAATAATGTTAATGAAATGTAGACTAATCTTAGTCCATATGAAATGTACGTGATGTTATGATCATGAATTCGCCGCTAAACCATAAAGGTTACGCAATTTGGAACAAGTAAACCAAGTTTACGATAAATGTTGAAATAGTGAGGCATAAATTGTTTCGAGAAATGACCGAAATTTGAGAATGTGACAGTGTATTCCATTCTTACGCAAAATGTAATTTGGGGTGTGATAGATTGGCATCGAGCAAGAGTTATAGAGAACTAGGTTGTATCATTGACCTAGACTATAACTACATCATCATAGCATCTCATCATTTCCTCATAAGTGCATATTCATTATACATGCGGTTTTATACGCACATTATGCGAGTTATTTACTTCCATTTCACATTGATTGTCACATAGATGTCCTTAGATACCCATTCCATTATCATTTTCTTCGGACTTCAATGTGGAGAATATCTTGACATTCTCTACCATAATATTAACACTAGTCGATTCATGCCGGACTCATCACCGATAACATCGAATGCCGACACAAAACCTTCAAGGAGGGTGAAGTCGCTCTCACTCCTCCTGTTTCACCACCAAATATTCGTGTTAGACATTAATTACGCATTAAGTCATTAAATCGTCATAAATTTGAAGCACTTACGACACCTCATAACCCATCGTCTAGAAACCGTCAATCATTTTGAAAAATAACCTTAAACTTATCACCTCATATCACATCTCTTTAGAGCGCTTATTCTTAACATAGGACTTTGCTACGTCTCACCCTTCCTCTTATTTTGAAGAGTTATGGCGCCAAAGAAAGCTCCACCAGCTATGACACAAGCTGCTATCCAAAAGTATGTAGAGGATAGTATAGATACGACACTAGAGAAAGAACGAGCAATGGTAGCTGCTGCTGCCGACGCCGCTATTCTTCTTGAAGCCGCCAGACTTGCTATCTTCGCCGGGTTATGGTCTTCTTGAAGCCGCCAGACTTACTCTTCGCTGCAGGGCTGCAGAAGGGTCTGGAGTTTGAAGTTGTACATACAAGTACTTTAAGAGCGGTGATCCCACAAAGTTCAAAGGCACAGAAGGAGCTACGGCTATGATCCGTTGGTTTGAGAAGATAGAGTCTGTATTTCTTCTATGCAATTGCCCAGATGACTGCAAGGTGAAGTTCGCCACTAGTACACTCTTAGATGAGGCAATGTCATGGTGGAATTCTTATGCACAGCCTATTGGTATGGAAAATGCTTACAAGCTCACGTGGGATCAATTCAAGAGGCTCTTGACTAAGAAGTATTGTCCACGCACAGAGGTGAAGAAACTAGAAACATAATTTTATAAGTTAGTGACTGTTGGTTATGACATCGAGACCTACATCAAAAGGTTTCAAGAGTTGGCTGCTCTTTGTCCATCGATGATTTCGGACAATGAGAAATTACTGTAAAATTTCGTTGGAGGACTTCCACAATGTATTCAAGGAGATGTAACTTCTTTCGATCCACAAACGATTGAAGAGACTATTAGGATAACTCAAAACTCATGGCCGGGTTGTGAAGAGGAAAACATTATCAACAATAACCACAACAACAATAACAACAATTACACCATCAACAACAACAACAACCAAACTAGCAACAACAAAAGGAAATGGGAAAATGACCAGGGAGGTTATAATAACGACAACCAAAATTGTAACACTAACCATCAACAGCAACATAATAGAAGATAAGAAGCTGCAATGGTTTATGTCGCTGCACCAACACAAGGCAGAGGTTATGTTGGAACCCACCCACTATGTAATCGATGAAAGTTTCATCACTCAGGTCTTTGCCCTGCCAAGTGCCACAGCTGCCAAAAATCGAGACACCTCGCTAGGGATTGTAGAGGTAAAACCATAGTCACCTGTTTTGGATGTGGTGAGCAAGGAAACTATCGGAACCAATGTCCCGAAAACCAAGGTCAACAAGTTGAAGGTGCTCATGGGAGAGCATATATGTTAGAAGGAGGAGAAGCTCACCGGTATCAACAACGCGGTCAAGAAGTTTAGAAATTAACGATCTTATTTCTTTATGCACGATGTCGTACTAAGTCTATGTCTTCCCTAGCATTCGGATCTTTAAGACTTAAGACTATTTACGCTTGATAAACCACTCGTTGTGAAATATTCTCATCTATCGTACTTTATTTTCCTTTTGATTTGTTATCAATTACAAAATTTTTACTTCTTTTTACTTTAAGCGCCATTTTAACGACATGGTTTAAATCTATTCAAACATTGAGAGTTACAACAACTAAACCGAACATCACATTATCGTTCCTTAATTATACATAGCCTAGCTAACTATGTCTAATTCTGGAGGGATCATGTTATGTTGGGAGCAGTTATTTATAAATCTTAGTGTAGACAAAATTTTCACATATTCCTAAAAGTCAAAGTGATACTCATGGGAGATTCTTCCAATATTTTCTCTATCGCGATGTTTTATACACTCTTAATCCTAGATAGCCGCATCGACACTTCTTCATGTCTTCTCCTCGTTATTCATCACAAACCCTAAACCCGATAAACTGAAGACGAATCGAATTCGTGGGTGAATTCCTTTTGGTGGACGAATATGACAAATCGTAATTTCGGTCATTTATCAAACTTTGAAAATTTCACTATTTATCTCGAAATTACTATTCACCGATTACTATTCATCATTTTACTATTCATCATTTTTGAAGTCGGTTTGAGACTTTGAGAGGTTATTTCAAAATTTTACTATTCACGAAACACTATTCATTCACGGAGAAAATTTCTATTCATGATTATTATTCATCATTTTTTGTAAACTAGGTTTATTTAGTATCGAATTCGTAGCCGCGAGGGTTAAGCTGCGTATTCATTGAACATCATTGAGAACATTTCATATAGACTAGAGTTAGTCTACATATCATCAGTAACATCATTTTCATATTAGTTCATGCATGGGTTTGCATATTCCATTAACGAATATTTATTTATTAAATGAAGGCTATCGTACGATCATTTATTTTGATCAATTGATCCGACACTTCCGACAAATTGTCCTAATATATTTTATACTCATTTTAATGCTATAAAAAATTATATTATTCTTTTACTCGATGTTTTGAATTTATTTAGTACACATATTGTTATATCTATATATATTTTCGATGGTTTACGTGAGTTCGATTTGATAATTATTTATTCATCCAATACTATGAGGAATGCATTTTTATAATTATTATGACTTGATATATTTTATTTTATTCCCTTGCTTTAGGCACCCTCGTGTTATGAAGGTACCATCGGCCTACAATTTTATTTAACGTCAAATAAATTTCAATAATATGCTCAAACTATTTTAAAATAGTTAGTGTCACCCAAACTTAAAAACTTTACGTTTTTACGTTGACATCTTCATATCAAAACTAATATGAAGTATATTGATAAGTTTAGACATTTTTATAAGTATTATATTTTTATGTTGCCCGGTTTTAATTTCGTGACTTAAAAGCTTAACGTTAGCAATTACCGGATCAAATTATAAAACTACTTTTATAAAACAAGATAAATTATAATCTTACACTATTTTATCCATACTCTTGTACACTCTTCTTTTATCGTTACATATTTTAGCAAGAATGATTAATATTCTTATATTTTCTAAAGTATATCATGGCAACTAATATATAAAATGAATATCATACGTGTCATGCATGGTAACTACATTAACTTATGACTAATCAAATCTAATGCAATACATGTGATCAGTGCAAAATAGTCAAGTCAAAAGACTTAAAGCGCTCGAGACACAAATACAATTAAGATCGAGAATAGATTGGATTCGGGTCGTTAAGTCCCAAGGAGACTCAATGGTGTGTTAAACACGATTCAGATAATGGAATGATCACTAAGGATAGTGATCGTAAAGGTTATGATTAGAAATTACACTACCGATTGATTTGGAATAGAATTGGACACGAATTGGAAAGCACAACAATCGAAGAAAGAAACGTAAACGTAAGTTTTAAAAACTACGATACGCACAAAATAAAAAGTGAAAACTAAGAAATAAAAGGCCTAAAAATATGAAAATAACATTTTGGAATCCTAAAGATAAAAGAAAATTATTAGAAAAGAAAATTATTTTAACACTATTTAATTAATTATTATTAATTAAAACTATTTTAACTATTTAATAAATACTCTAAAATAAAAGAAAATAAGAAATGAGGCTAGAAAAATAAACTTATGATTCTGAAAAATCTAAAATACTATAAAACTAATTGTAAAACTAACAATATATTTTTCACACTTTTTATCTAATTATTACTAATTAATTATTATTTAAAATACACTTAATTACTAGAAAATAGAAAACAAACTTGGAAAATAAAATTTTAACTTTGAAAAATCTAAAATAAGATAAAACTAATTTTAAAACAGAGAATATATTTTTAGACTTTTTAATTATTTATTACTAATTAATTACTATTTTAACTAATTAAAATTATAATAAATACTAAAAGATAGAGAAAAATCGAAACTTTTCTAAAAATACTTTATGATAACAGAAAACTAAGAAAAGAGAAAACAAGATTTGCTTATTAATAAGATGAAAAGAAAAATCAAAAGCTAAAAATCTTAAATGAATGCTATCACTATTTTTATATTGATGTTTTTGTGATTTTTATTTTTGAAAACTACTTATATACTAATAATATGAAACTTTAATAAAGACAAAAATTTTACAAAACTCAAATAAGCTGTATGTTGAGCTTATTAATCCAACAGTGGATATAATAGCTTATTAGGTGGAAATAAGCTCAAACAAGCTCAATACTAGAAACAGAAGCTATATTAAGATGACAATAAGCTAGAATAACTAACTTGAAACTAAAAGACACAAACAATCCAAATGAAAAGCTTCTAATAAGCCAATAAGCACTTGACTGTGGTGATGAAAAACAGAAAATGGGACAAGCTTTAAGCCCTTAGTAGCCCTAGTAAACAAGCTCAAAAGTGAAAAATAAAACTTGACAACTCAAATAGACCAGGTTGGCTTTCCAAGGAACCAGAGAACACAAAGTTTGAAGCACTAAC
>JAHFWF010000131.1:0-68649 GCA_022545495.1 Chrysanthemum lavandulifolium
CCCAATTCATTGGTTCATGGGAAGCAAAGTGGAAGAAACAATCTCCATCGGACTTTCATTCAAAATGTTTGGACAAACATTGAAGCACGTGAAAGTTCCACACCGATGAGATATAGAAAGAGCGAGACGCATCCGCTCACAAATGGTAAATCAAAATGCCGGGATCAAAAATAGTGTCCTCACTCCCGAAGGAGTTAAGAAGAGAGGAAGCCACCGAGTAGGTGAAGAAAAGAAGGAAGATCATGATAACAATCATAACTAGATCTTCTTCCTGGATTAAGTGCGATTGCACTTATTTGGATTTTATTGGTTGAGCTCTTAGGGTTGGAAGGCATCTCGGGAGGGAGGTTGGGAAGATTTGTCATAACTATGCAAATTGAGATTCTCTCCCCGATCATGATTTTTGCCATCCAAGCAATCATACTCCGCGGAGATATGATATGAGAGAGTTCACCGAGAACTCCTCATGAAGAGAATCAATCACATAATGTGAATTTGTGAATTCTTGTTCCATTATGGGCTCATCACTATCCTCGATCCGAGTATCAAAGAGTGGATTCTCGAATTGAAGTGAATTCAGTCGAATTCAAATAGAGGATTAGTGAAAGTAGCTTTGAATGTTTCGGAACAAAATGATCAACATTCTCTATTGGAATGATAGGGTGAAGTGAGTGAATGATCATTATCAATGAGACTTTCGTCTCTCCCGGATCGGCTTCAAATCAAAGAGTGGATTAATGTGAGTGAGTTCACGGAGAACTCCTCAAGAAGGGGATCGACATCGATTGTGGAAGTGATGCCTCAACGACTCGATGTCTCCATAGGAAGCACAATCTTCACTAAGATCGAGAAAGTCTCAAGATGATCTTGAGAACACTCAAGAGGAAAGGGATATCACACGGATGATCGAATTCCCCGTGACTCTCTCGGGATTGGGATAAGGTCCTCAACACTAGACGATTCCATTTCGGAATAGTGCTAAAGCTCATCCCCATGTTTAGAGAGTGAGTGGGAACATCGGTGTGATAACAATGACCGAGGAGATTAGACGGACTAGCATACATATGTTTAATACTTAACATTTGTTCTTCCGCTAGTAATTCCATCATAGTCTTTTCTCCCGATGGATCATGGAAGAGTCTCAATCGATGAACTTGATGAACTGTTATAAAATTGTAAGATATCAAGGATATCTTCATCATCATCGTCATCGGGAATGAAACGGAATAGAGAGCTAGATTTGGCCGCTTTTTCTATTGCAATTGATTCCCAATGATTTTTCAAACGCAACGGGAATCCAATTTAGCGACCCGCTTCTTGACTAACAAAACTTCCATTGATTTTTCATTTGGATTATCATGGAGTGTTTAGATTCCTTCAAATCTTTCACTAAATCCAAAAGATCAAGGAGAAGATTTTGAGGAAGTGAATCAGCCGGTAATGTAGAGGTTGGTCATGATATGAAGAGCCGTAATCGTTATAAGGAAATGGGTTCCTGCTTGACAATCCGAGCTAGAGTGAGGACCTCCACAATACTCACAACAATTACAATCGATGTGGCCGTGAGTGGTATGTGTTGTAGTCATAATTGTTATCGGAACCCGCTCATAGACAAGCGTGTTTCGATTGACAATCGAACTGGAATGTGAACCACCACAATACTCACAACAAGAAAATCTTTGAGTCTCACAAAGGTGGTAGCCGATGGAATAAATCATCGTGTTATGGTAGGAATAGGGATCTTGGTTATAGACGGACCCGCTTTCCGATTCCACCACACTACAACCGGGGCATTGCCACCATTATAAGGACCACCACACCATTGACAACCAAGAGGGTGAGGATAAGACATGGAAAGAATCAAAGGTTAACAGAGGGGTAGGGATGAAGAATCAAAAGGTAAGAGGGTAAAGAGGAATATTTTGGTGTTTTGAAAACATGATGATAAAAACAAAGAATGAAAATATTTTTGGCGTTTTAACACTTCGTAAAAGTGTTAATGAACTTTTTGGATTATTTGAAAACTTTACAAAAAACTTTTTTTACAAAAGATGGATTATGCACAAGAATGGATCTGAAAAAGGCTAAACACACGCTTAAGCCTCCCCGGCAGCGGCGCCAAAATTTTGATTGCTTCCGAACCGTCAAGTCTAAACAGACTTAAAACTGATCAGACACAAATGCAATGAAGATCAGGGAATATAGTGGATTCCCGGGTCGTTATGTCCCACGGAGACTCAATGGTGTGTTAAACACTGATTCAGATGATAGAATGACCACTAATGATAGCGATCAGAAAGGATTAGGATTGAATAATTACACTACTGAAAAAGGTTAAAAATAAAAGCGACTTAAATGCAAATTAAAAGAAATAAAAGATAAAAAATATTAAATAAACGCTATCACTATTTTTACAATGATGTTTTTATGATTTTATAAAATAAAATAACTTAAATAAACTATATTAACTAAAACGTAAACTTAAATTATCTAAAAACGGTATTTAAAACGGAAACGAGCGTTATTTACAAAAATAGCGCTGGAGCGCAAGATAAAACGTAAATTTTAAGAAATAAAAGGCCTACAAGTATAAAACTAATTTTCTTACGTACTAAATGACAAAAGAAAATTTTAGGAAAAAGCGGAATATTTTTTTGAGTTTTAAATTATTTATTATGATTTAAAAACTAATTTAATCTAATTTAATTATAAAAAATACTAAATGATTTTGGAAAAATCTGAAAATTTCACAGAAAATACTTTAAGTTATACTGATTCTAAGAAAAATAAAAAAGTTGGGTACTACTTTACAAAATAAGCTGTTAACAAGCCTAAATAAGCTACTAGTTATAAACTGCTTAGGTACTTTAAATATTAAGTAGTGCAAGATATGACTGATCAAAGACCCTAGGGCAGTTGGTGTTGAGCGTGTTGTTGTGTGTTTGAGCAAGAGGTCAGGGGGTCGAATCCCACCCCTGCACCTTTTTTTCAAACTATTTTTTTTTTAAATTTTCTTTTAGCAACTTAATAATAAGACCAAATTTAAACTTTTTTGTGAAAAGACTTTTTATCAAAACTTGGAATAAGCAGTTTTACAACTGCTTATTCATAACAGTTAACAGAAATGCTCAAACCAAACACCCTTTTTCAGTTTTTAGCACAAAGGAAATGATAAAAGCACTTGAAAAAAAAAGGGAACAAGCTAAAACCTATAAAAGGGAATCAAGATAAGCTAGAGTTACAGGAAATAAGCACTAAAATGGGGGAGCATAAGCAGTTGAGTTATAAAAAAAAAGGAAAGAAGCGCTTGGTAACAAGCTATACTAGGCAATCTTAAGCTAGAAACATGGATATTTAAGCATACCTAAGCACTAATAAGCAATCTAATCCTAACCTAATGGACTAATAAGCACTAAAGGTACCTAAATAAGCTAATGGGGACAACCAAAAAGCACTAAATAAGCTGGGAAAGGGGCTTGCAGTGGGCTGTAATGTGAGTTACGTGTGGGTTTTGGATGACTTTTAATGCAAATTTTAAGCTAATCTAAGCTATCCTAGGCGGATAAGCTATTGCTATGTAAAGAGGGGCATGTTAGGATATAAGAGAAGTGATTTGGACAAGGTTTTAACCACAAATAAGCCGTGAAAAGGTGTCCAAACAGTGCAGTATACAACATTTTGGAACAAGAGGATGAGAACAAAATTTTTTTGTGATGTTTTCTTTAGCCAAATCTTGCAAACCTTGTAAACTAATGCTAAACACACTTGAAAACTTGTTTAAACCTTGAAACCACTTTGACTTTAAGAGTCAAAGTGGTAAACCGATATTTTCACTTCAAATAAGCTTAAACCAAACACCCCTTTATGGGTGTATTAACTTATAAAACTGATTTTTTGACAACTAAAATAGGATTTTCTTTATGAAACTTTACTATTAGCTTAGAATAGAACTTGGAAAACAATAAGTAACAAGCAGTAAGCTAATAAGCACTTAAAGTGCTTATTAGTGAAATAAGCAATAAGGCAAAAAACTTCTTTTCATTAAAATAAACGGATTACAACTGAAAATAAAAATGAAAGTTAAACTTTTAAAACTAAAATCTACTAAAAATCCTAATGCCTTTGAAAGGCTACAAAAGCTAATATCTATACTAACGCCTTCCTTGCTTTCTCTCTTTCTTTTATACCCAAGCTTTCTTTCTTGACTTTGAGCACTTCCCACCAATATTTTGGACCATTGGATATCTTGGGATCATTTTGGCCGTGGATTGAATTTTTGGCGCCAAGAAGGACTTTAGCAGTTTAGGTTGAGTGGAATGGGTTTAGGATCATTTAATGTTTCTTGGAGTTGTGATAAGTGTGGGGGGACAAGGAGGGTGATGTGGAGAGGAGGGGGGTTGATTGTGGTGTGAGATTTCAGAGAGCAGTTGGCAAGTGGGGGAGATGAAGGTTGGCGCCAAAAGGGGTTAGTCAAACCAATTGGTTGACTGGGATTATTAATACCAGGGGGTTCACAAAGGGGTTAAATGAGTGGGGTCATATGGTATGAGGTTCAAAATTGGTTAAATGGTTTAATAATCCAAGGACTAAAGGTGTAAATGCTGAATTTGCAAGGACTTGAACTGCCAATCTCTCAAAGTTCCTCCAAGGACCATAATTGACAATCTTCAAAAGTACAGGGACCAAAATTGCCATTTTGCAATTTTCCAAGGGCTATTTCTGCCAATTTTCAAACTTGGAGGACCATTTTTGTAATTTTCTCAAACTTTTCATATTTTTCACCAAAGGACTAAACTTGACAAGTTATGATTTTAAAAGGACCTTTGATGACTTTTCTTTTGAAATTTTGACTCAGGGACTATTTTTGACAATTTTAGAAACTTGGGGATCAAAAGCGCAATTTTGCAAATTTGATACGTTTTCATCCGATTTTGATATTTTGCATTTAAAACACATAAAACACCGATTTGTGATATTTTGATCATTTTGATGTGTTTCGAGTGTTTTCGGATGATTTTGCAGCTTTAAATGGTACAAAAATGATGAGTATTTACACACTCATCGCTCATTTACTCAACCCGATATTTTGGTCCATTGCGGGATCATGGCGCTAGAAACACACGCTCAGAGTCAACAACAACGGCAACCCAAACAACAATGACAATCCAAACAACAACGCTGATCGAATAGCGGATCTACTCACCCAAATTATGACGCACCTTGATGCTAGACGAACCAACAACGGAGAAGGTACTTCAAACCTGGTCATGGATGCGGCTATAAGACTTTCATGACATGCAAGCCAATGGAATTTTATGGTACCGAGGGTGCCATTGGACCGTTAACTGGTTCGAGAATGTTGAGTCGAAGCTTAGTATCACGGTGTCTTTGAAGGAAACAGAGTTGAGTTCTCTGCCGGTCTACTACAAGGTCGAGCATTGACCGGTGGAACAACCAACCGCAAACTAGAGGAAGAGGGGCGCAAATGTGTTATCTTGGGAAGCATTTAAGAAACTACTAACCGATGAGTATTGCGAGAAAAGATGAAGTGCGTGTCGGAAGCGGAATTTTGGAATCACTGATGGTAGGAGTAGAGGTCGACAAGTACACGATCCGCTTCCAAGAGTTAACTAGAATGGTTCCTCACATGGTTTCCACCGTGGAGAAGTTGATCGATCGATATATACGGGATTGATACCGAAATTAGGAGGATGTCACTTCATCGAATCCAACCACTCGCAAGTCGCGTGGGCATGGCGATCGTTTGACAAATGATGTGATCAGTCCGGAGAGCTAACAAAAGCGAACGACAATGGACGAAAGCGACAGGATGATCATCGTGGAAGTCGAGACCGGGATCGGCAAAACAAGAGGCGCCGAATAACCGGGAACTATGGAGCGCCACCAGAGCGCAAAGGATATACAGTCCACATCCTATGTGTACTCGATGTAATTATCATCACTCAGAGATCGCTCAAAGTGCCACAAATGTGGACAGACGGGCCACATCGCACGGAATTGCTCAAACAGATGGGAACCAAGGACAAAGAAAAGCATGTTACGAGTGTGGAAGTCTCGGATCACCTTCTAACACCTTCCCAAAGTTGAAAGGAACACCTAACCAAGGAGGTAATCGCCCAAACCTGGCGTTGGCAATAGAAGGCCCACAAGATCGAACATTGATGTTCCCCCCGCGTGGTCGAGCATTCTATCCGGGTACCGAGGAAGCCCACAACGCCGTAACGGGTACATTCTTTCGAACAACTACCTTATTTACATGCGACATGATTTTGAGTGCATAACTTCCTTCCAATTTTACCACGCTCACGACATTGATTAATTTGAGACCTATCGATATTGACTTTAGTTGTAAATTATGTTGTTGATTTGATTTGTGTAAGCAAATCCAAGAACGAACGGATCTTTCAAAAGACTTCATTCAAGGATGTTGAATCCTATCATACTAACAAATTGATTCCTAGCTTGATCTAGTGACAGTTCTTGTTTGATGAGTTGCGAAAATCAAGCTAAGAGTCAAGTTTTTACTCAAAAGGTCTTTTGAGGGATACGTTCGGTGTTGGGTAAGTTTACCCTATCAAATCTAATCACGGGCATGTATTTAGTTGGATGAGGAACCCATATGCATGAGCATTGACATGATCATTTAGACTATTCGTACGAGCATGTACTTTTAGAACCTTTGTCGCGGTTCGGACTATAGTATCAATAATTGAATCACGAGGACGTGATTCCGCTGACATGGGAAGAATGTCACAATTCTTAATTTCCGGTCATTTCTCAAACTCAATATTCATCATATTAGTTCATGCATGGTTTTGCACTTCACATTAAAACGCATAATTTCTTATTAAAGAACTATCAACAAGAGAACCTCAGTAATGCCTTCGACACAACACTTCTATGGAGGAAGAAAGAACTATCAACAAGAGAACCTCAGTAATCTTGATGATGACGAAGTCATTGACTTGAGCTTTCTCGACTTCAAGAAGTGGTGATCTCGCCTTTAAGAGGAACCTAGAGAATCACACAAAAATAAAAGACAAACTACATAGAAAGATCCCTTAGGATCAGTGGTTAGAGAGTTACAATACTTGGGGAAAGTATGTGTGAGAGTGGCAAGCCAAAAGGAAGGAATGACTCACTATTTATAGAGGAGAAACACTTCCTGTTCCACGGACCCCACCATCAAGGGATCCGTCTAGTGTAATGCTAGGGATCCGTGGGATGCTCCTCTTTGCTCATGGGTTATGGGTTGATCCATGGGTCTTTTATTAGATACAATGTACCTAATGGGTGAAATGCACCTAGTCAAATGGGTATGGGTCAATACCATGGGTTGTAGTTTTTACCCATTTATAATACATACTAGTTATGTATATATTTGCCCAATATGTAAACACTAGTTGTTGTACATATGTATTTCTAAATCATAAAATCACTTATACTTGTTTTAGTATTTTATGTGAAAACGTAATTGTGTTAGAGAACTATTGGCTCAAACAATTTACGTATTTTATTTGTTTCGTTAAAATAATTTTACGTTTGTTATCGACAAAACATTAGAAGATCGTAAAATATAAATAAACGTTTTTATGACTTATTTGTATTAACAATCTCCCCCTTTTTTTTGATGACAAAACATAAAATTATTTTAAGGAAAAACTAAAATTGTGAACGTTCGAATTGAGTTTTACTCTCTTCTCCCCTTTTGTCGAAACAAAAGAGCGTCGAAAAGAAACTAACACATTGTTTTAAGAAAAATGTAAAAGAGAAAAAAATGTAAAGAGAGCAAGTGATGTGAATGGTTCTCGTCTTAACTCCCCTTGACGAGTCCATCCCTTGTGAGGCGTCAAGTAAATAAAACTAGTAAGCTAATGTATTGCAACTTTGTTTGCAAATGGTTTCAAATCCTCAGACGGAAATGCTCCCCTAGAAGATTGCAACATTGCAATGGGGTGTCATGAAGTGTAATCCAAATAAGGATTATGTTGCAAATGGTTTTGCAATGTGTAGTTTTGACACAAAGCTCCCCTAGCTTAGGGTGTCAAAAGTCTTCATGTGTATTTTGAAAATCTACAAAATAAATGTTAGAAAACAAGAGTATAGTGCATAATTTCCTGCAAATAAGACTCAAGTTAGTGGAATTTTGTTCTTCTGTACCACGGATCCCACGGTTCCCTCTTTTGTGTGATCCGTCTAAGCAATTTCCAGGGATCCGTCTGTCTGGTGACAGATGATTCAGCAAAGGTGATATACCAAACAATGCTAAATATGAAAGTGAGATATGTATACAAACAACAAACATATACTCAAATAAATATGGCAAATAAGTTATCATTCAATAAATCAAAGAGATAATCAACAAATCTCTAAAACTAAGAGAATGATTAAGCCATGTAATACATATTCCACTTAATGCTAATGAGGAACCTAAACTTAAGAAGCAACCACGTGCTTAAGGATGATCAAACATGAAATGGGATTCCTAAACGTTCTAAGTTGAGCTTGAGACTAGGACACCGTTTTTTAGGCTCATAGTTGTTTAGGTTTGTTGACCTCATCGAAACGTTTGAGGAGGTGATAAAACATGAAACGTTGCTCTTCACGTAGTTCATGTATCAACCTTTCAACATGTTGACAATGATAGCAATCCTTGTCATGGTTTTGAAGGGATGGTGGTAAAGGTTGAGCGTCTTGAAGTGGAGGTTCAAGTGAGGTTGGTTGAAGATCCCTAAATAAAGGAGGATTTTGTAAAGGCACATTAAGTGGTGGCTCAACAAGGGTTGATGGTGGAGGTAGGGAAGTGTCAACTTCCATGTGGTCGGGTGGTTGACTTTGATGTCTCCTCATAATCCAAAATGGACCATTAGAGGGAAATGGAGAAATTGCCATTGGTGCAAGTGTTGATTCAACATTTTGGTTTTGTTGTACAATCTTCTCTAGTGAAGAGTGTGTTGGTAACGGTGGAGGATGAGATGGCCTAGGGGATAAGTTCTCTAAGTTGTGGGAATGTGGAGATGATTGTGAGGTGTTAAATGATGTGGCTCTAGGCACCAATGATGTTGGTTGGGTTGAAAAGGGTGTGTTTGGTTTAGTAGAGTTTGGTGATGATATCCTTGTGGGAACAATCCTCTTGGAAATTAGTTTGATTGGTTGATTTGGTGGAGAGGAAATCCTAGCATTTGTAGACTTAACCGGAGATGATTCGGTTGAGGAAACTTCGTGTATAACTCGAGCAAGTTTCTTGGGTGGTTCTTGGGTTGATGAGTTAGCACTAGGATCTTTCCTCATGATGAAATGGCTAAAGAAGGTGTTTCTAATTGCTGAGAATTATGTTGTGTTTGATGACTAAGGGGTTCTAGCAAGATGACTTATAAAGGGAAGAATTTGGCAAGTGCATTTAAGACTTAAGCCACTAAGATTCTTAGGAATGTGATGATTAACATGCACAAGAGTCAAATTCGAGTTTTCTTGATCTAGGGACTCAATTAAGATGAGGTGGAGTGTTCAAGTTAGCAAGATGGGCTTGAAATGATTGTTTTAGCTAGAGTTGACATAATCTATCACCCGGATCCCACGGTTCCCTCCTTTGAGGGATCCGTCTAGGCTAATCTGTAACACCCCCAATTTCGTGATAAGCAACGAAATTCAAACTGGGTGTTACTTCATGGCATAACAGTCATAACAATAGAAAACGAACTCTAATGGAGTCGTTTTAAAAGATTTATCATTCGATTTATATAAATATCTCAGAGTTTACAAAATAGGTCCCAGTTGGTTCCATTATTTACAAAATACATTAAGTGGGTTTTTGAATGATAATAAAATTTATAGCCTTCTTGAGTTTCCGTGCTCCTCCGTGCCAGCCTCGTACAATATGGACCTGAAATACATGCTTAAAACTGTCAACACAAAGGTTGAGTGAATTCATAGAGTTTATTGTTAAATGTTGAACACATAATGTTTGTGTGGGTTACGTTATTATACACCCATAATGTTGAAAACAAAACAGTTATTATTTCACTAGGCATCATGCAATCAAGGCGTTAACGTGTTCCAAATTTAATTGGAGAAACTGTTGATACGTGCCCTTAACATGTAAAATTGCCATTTTTACCTAATGTACTCAAATATAGTGCGTTTGTTTACCGGACCTGGTCAAACAAACAGGATTCGTCAATCCGATAGATCTATCCACAATATTCGCGCTCACTTCACTCGTGATTAATGATTCATGATTTAGGGACTTAAGTTTGGCAAATGCGTTTACTTAGTGCAAGTAAAATAATCAGATAAGTATATAGTTTGAAAGCAATGTGTTCGGTTTAAAATAAAGCATGTATCTCCCCCAAGGGTTTGTAAAACAATTAAGTAATAGAAAGTGGGGCTATGAACTCACCTCAGAGTAAATGATATCAAATGTATAATGAGAATGATGGATATGCCGTGAGAACTTCTATGAGCAACCTAGAATAGGATGTTGCGACTTAGGTTTGAAATAATGATGCGAAAGAAATAACAAGACTATATACGTCTCTATGTTGATCATGATGTAGTACATGGTTTTTGTGTATGTCGTTTATAGAAATGGTCTAGTTGTGAAAACGTGTTTAGTTTATATATATCGTACTACCGTTCGGGCCATCACAATTCAGAGGTCATGTAGTAAATGTTCGAGGAGCTAGGACACTTTAAATCGTAAATCCAACAACTCGTTGATAAGTTATACTCAAATGAAACCCCTCACATGAAGCTCCCTAGTTTTGTAGCACTTAGTAGATAAAACATAAATTTTAAATGAAGATTGTTATATCATAAGTTTATCATGTTTTTACAAGTTCTCGTCGTTTCATAAATATGATCACCTTAGTTAACGGTCTTGGGTAAATAAGCCTTGAGGCTTTAGCCATGGCCTTGCCGTGGCTTTGGTCTTGACTACCATGGTTTTGAGACTCAGCTTTGACCTTTGGCCGTAGTCGTGGTCTTGGCTTATGGCCATTAGGCCTCTTGGTTTGCTTTTAGTTGTGACAAAAGTATAGTTTTATAGGGCAGTTCCAGTTTTTGAAAGATAATGGCCTATTTAAGCGTTTTCAAGGTCCGACAACTTTCGTGTTTTAACTTTTTGATGATTCGGACCAGAAGTACCATTTTTAACACGGACAGCCCCTTAACAGCAAGCTATTTGGCAGTTTCGGCGTTTTGGTTTTGCTAACTTCTTTTGACTATAACTTTTGAATCGTTTGTCCGTTTCGGGTGATTCAAATTGCTATGTTTACCTTTTTATCTTTTCTACCATAATATGTAAGTTACCAAGTCTATATGTAACTGTTTTTAATGGTCTCAAACATGTAGAATATGACTAGTTTACTAGTTTGTTACTTTTACGACAATATGTGAATTAAAACAAGTGATTGAGTATATGTACATCATGAATCAACATAGTAACTATATATATAGCATGAAATTGTTAATATTATGAATAATAAAGATGAGATGATGGTGGTGATTAGTTGCTTACAACTTTTGGCTTTCACTTAAGAAAGGAGTAACTTAGTAAGGATAGGACTTTGATTGATCACTTAAGACTTTGGATTGAGCTAGCTTTCTACACCTTGGCACCCTTGCAATCTTGAAGAGTTGGTGATGAAGTACTAAGTGACTTGAGTGGATTTAAACTCAAGAAGATCACTTAAACTTGCTAGAGATTTGATGTAGTAACTTGATCTTTGGAACTTCTAAGCATAAACTTAGAGTTTATAGATCAAATGATGGAAGATATGATGTATTTATGTTATGAATGACCCAATTCAGTATTTTAGGGTTCTTAGGATGTATTTCACTTCCTATTTATAGGAGGGTAAGTTTGGTTAACCATATATTGGGTTAAATATTAACCCTGGTTAAGTTAGGACACATGTAATGATCTAAATGAACCATGGTTAGGATGATGCCACCAAAATGATGACTCCCCCCCCCTAAGGTCAGCCATGAAGAGATAAGATGACTTAGATGGATAGTTTTGATATTATCTTGAGTTTAGAGCATGATTTGGTTCCGTTAAATGCCAACCGTAAGTTGTTAAGCCATAAAACATAAAACCGGGTATCGTAAAAATACGAAACTTGTAGGAATGATGAAACTCATCATTATACTCCATCTAAAAATATAAAATGGGTGATAAGTCTCATTGGGTGCAAAAAAGTTGCTTAAAGCTGGAAACGCGGGTCAAAAACACGTAATTCGCAAATTATCAGAAAAGAACAAAATTTCAGGGAAATGACCGTGAATTTATTTAAAGTAGACTAAAATTAGTCTAAAAGTGATATGAGATGTTAAAATGTGGTTTTCGTCGTACGTGGGATAACTTAACAGTTATACGTGAAGTTTAAAAGTTACGCGATTTAAGCAAAACTAGACAACGTTCAAGGTTAATTTCTTTATGGTCAACGGAGGAGGGAAATATGTTTGACTTTTCCAAAAAGTGTAAAAGTGTCTAAATATCTTAGAAAACACAGTGCATGAATGGTTAAGTCTGGGTCTAAGTAGAATTGTTTAAAACGTAAGTTTAGCCTCGTACGGCTCAGGGTTTATTTGGTAACATTTTTAAAATGAAATCTTAAAAATTCTTCTAATTTATTATGAGTGATCTAAAATTAACTGATGTGAGGAAAATTTTCGAGTTGATTTTGTTATGCATGGGATGTTTAAATGGTGTTCCGACCAAATGAAACTTTAAAACGATGTTTTCTTAATAACTTTTTGAAAATGATCTAATGATTGTCGAACTCTCAGGATATTACTAAAATAATTTATCTTACGAGAATATGAAATATAAATTTTACGGGATGAATAGTGAAAGTGAATAGTAACTTTTCAAAAATATGAAAAGTAACCCGAAAAATACGCGTTGTTACAGTCTCACCACCTTAATGGGAATTCCGTCCTGGAATTCATGGTGTGTTATCCGATGTTGAATTGTCTAGGAAAAATGTGGATGTATGCGCCGAATTCTAATCTTTGCGTTCTCAAGTTTCTGGTCATAGAATGTATTATGTACTATGTGGCTTAAGTTGATAAACTAAAGGGTTTTGTTAAAATCTTATAGAGTCCAATATACCTAAAGTTTGGATTTTCCCGATTCTCAAAACGACTCATATCTTATTATATGGAGGCTATCAATAAAACCTTAATTTCTAACATGGAGTTTTTGGTGATAGTGTGCGGCATGGAGCCTAATTTGTATTTGTATGGTTTCCTTAGTTGTTTCGTGGGTGATCTCTGAACACCTTAATCCATCAAATGGTTAACTAACACTTTCATCTATATAGTGCCTCAAAATGGAATAGTTTTGTTGTTGTTAGGAGTAGCATTGTTAATCAAAGGTGTAAGATATTGTTGATGTGAAATGGTTTGTAATGATGTGAAAACTGTCGTTGTAGGGAAAGTCTTGCTAGTGGCAAGTGGTTATCCAAACCATTTCCAAAGTTGATCATGTCTTAGGTGGTTTCGAGATGAAGGCTACATCGTATAGTGTTTATGTCTACTAGTGTTTTGAAAGAAACATGATACGGTGAAGTTTTACATACTGATTTATAATGGGGTTCAGATAATGATGTGATATGTTGATGATTAGAAGAGTGTAGTGTATGTTTACCATTATTCTTAGGTAGAGATGTCAAGTTTGGTTTAAAATCAAAAGTGAATTTTAAAGGAATATGGCGGAATGATATCCTTGAAACCTAATCAGGCTAGTACTTCTAAGAAATGACGAGAAGATTTGATGACTATCCCAAGATAGTAGTTCAGATTATCTCATGTATGAAAATTTCAAGAATGAAATTAGGTAGTATAAATAAGATGTTAAGATCTTCTTTGAGTGGTAAGACACTATCGTGTCTCTAGATCTTTTAATGAATTACGGTGGTTTATCGAGTTTAAGTAGAAATCAACTGAATATAACACTTGTATAACTATTCTCGGTGTTTGAAAATTTAAGTCGAACATAGTTAGTCAGACTATGTTCCACTATCCCTAGGTTAAATATAGGTGACTAGACTATATTTAGCTGAGGTTAGATAAATTTTCCAAATACCTAAATTAGGTATACTTGTGATATGTCCAAAGCTTTTGAGAAATTGTCCACTAAGCAAAGGCGATATCAAACCATCCAGTTGCAAGTCCTGGCTATAAAAGACTTGTAACCTATGTTTTCACATTCCATTGCATAGAAGATAGTATGGGTAGATACGTGTGGAAAGGAAATCTTAAGTAATTCTAAAATAGTTTATACTTGGCTAGAATCACGAACCTTTAACAATGAAGGTTTCGTAAGAGAATTTTGATTAATGTAGAAAGTTCTTGAACTTGACTTTTGTAGATGATGAATCAGTTTATCTTTTAGAAATCCCATTTCTTGTATTTCCATTAGGGAAATTGATAGACTGTGACGCGTTTCATATAAAACAATATCATATAATGTTTATAAGATTATTTTTAGAGACTTTGAATAACTTAAAATGTCTGTGAAGTAAATTAAACCATTGTGTAACTCACAATGTCTTGAGAAAATATGGAGAGACCATTGTGTAACTCACAATGTCTTGAGAAATGATGTTACACAATGTCTTGAGAAATGATAGAGAGACCATTGTGTAACCCACAATGTCTTGAGAGATAAATGAGACCACCGTGAGGATTTACGATTAATTCGAGAATGTAATAGAGACCACCGATTCTCACGGTGTCTTGAAAATGAATGAGACCATTGTATCTCACAATGTCTGGGAAGTAGGAAAGACCATTGTAATCAGTTACAATGTCTTGGATAAAGTTTCGTAATCCTAAAATGCACGAGTAGATGAGAATGTAATAGAGACCACTGATTCTCACAGTGTCTTGAAAAATGAATGAGACCATTGTATCTCACAATATCTGGGAAGTAGGAAAGACCATTGTAATCAGTTACAATGTCTTGGATAAAGTTTCGTAATCCTAAAATGCACGAGTAGATGCATGATTGGGAGATTGGGAAAATATGATTGTGCCGTAATGCCTTAGAATAGGCATACACAGATATGTTGAGTGCATTGTTTATGATTGAAATTATGTTGAGTGTATATATCAATATACTAGTATGTTTGTGTAGCTTAAAATGCTTAAAAGTCACATAATCGTCTGGAGGATGGAAGGCACGGAGAACGGAAGGCTATAAAATATTTTTGTTTGTAAAAGTAGTTATAGTTTAAGTCTCAATTAGACTGTTTCTCTATAAGCGTGGCTCGATACCAATCTGTAACACCCCAATTTCGTGATACGGTGGAATTCAAACTGGTGTTACTTCATGGCACAACAAATATAATAATAGAAACGAACTCTAATGGAGTCGTTTTAAAAGATTTATCATTCGATTTATATAAATATCTCAGAGTTTACAAAATAGGTCCCAGTTGGTTCCATTGTTTACACAATACATTAAGTGGGTTTTCGAATGATAATAAAATTTATAGCATTCTTGAGTATTCGTGCTCCTCCGTGCCAGCCTTGTACAATATGGACCTGAAATACATGCTTAAAACTGTCAACACAAAGGTTGAGTGAATTCATAGAGTTTATTGTTAAATGTTGAACACATAATGTTTGTGTGGGTTACGTTATTATACACCCATAATGTTGAAAACAAAACAGTTATTATTTCACTAAGCATCATGCAATCAAGGGGTTAACGTGTTCCAAATTTAATTGGAGAAACTGTTGATACGTGCCTTAACAGTAAAATTGCCATTTTACCTAATGTACTCAAATATAGTGCGTTTGTTTACCGGACTGGTCAAACAAACAGATTAAATCAATCCCGATAGATCTATCCACAATATTCGCTCACTTCACTCGTGATTAATGATTCATGATTTAGGGACTTAAGTTTGGCAAATGCGGTAACTTAGTGCAAGTAAAATAATCGAGATAAGTATCTGATTTGAAAGCAATGTGTTCGGTTTAAAATAAAGCATGTATCTCCCCAAGGGTTTGTAAAATAATTAAGTAATAGAAAGTGGGGCTATGAACTCACCTCGAGTAAATGATATCAAATGTATAATGAGAATGATGGATATCCGTGAGAACTTCTATGAGCAACCTAGAATAGGATGTTGCGACTTAGGTTTGAAATAATGATGCGAAAGAAATAACAAGACTATATACGTCTCTATGTTGATCATGATGTAGTACATGGTTTTTGTGTATGTCGTTTATAGAAATGGTCTAGTTGTGAAAACGTGTTTAGTTTATATATATCGTACTACCGTTCGGGCCATCACAATTCAGAGGTCATGTAGTAAACGTTCGAGGAGCTAGGACACTTTAAATCGTAAATCTAGCAACTCGTCGATACGTTATACTCAAATGAAACCCCTCACATGAAGCTCCTTAGTTTTGTAGCACTTAGTAGATAAAACATAAATTTTGAATGAAGATTGTTATATCATAAGTTTATCATGTTTTTACAAATTTTCGTCGTTTCATAAATATGATCACCTTAGTTAACGGTCTTGGGTAAATAAGCCTTGAGGCTTTAGCCATGGCCTTGCCGTGGCTTTGGTCTTGACTACCATGGTCTTGAGACTCAGCTTTGACCTTTGGCCGTAGCCGTGGTCTTGGCTTATGGCCATTAGGCCTCTTGGTTTGCTTTTAGTTGTGACAAAAGTATAGTTTTATAGGGCAGTTCCAGTTTTTGAAATATAATGGCCTATTTAAGCGTTTTCAAGGTCAGAGCTTCTTTAATGTTGAAGGAAAACGTCGTTCCGAACAACTTTCGTGTTTTAACTTTTTGATGATTCGGACCAGAAGTACCATTTTTAACACGGATGACCCAACAAACAAGCTATTTGGCGCTTTCGGCGTTTTGGTTTTGCTAACTTCTTTTGACTATAACTTTTGACTCGTTTGTCCGTTTCGGGTGATTCAAATTGATATGTTTACCTTTTTATCTTTTCTACCATAATATGTAAGTTACCAAGTCTATATGTAACTGTTTTTAATGGTCTCAAACGTGTAGAATATGACTAGTTTTCTAGTTTGTTACTTTTACGACAATATGTGAATTAAAACAAGTGATTGAGTATATGTACATCATGAATCAACATAGTAACTATATATATAGCATGAAATTGTTAAGATTATGAATAATAAAGATGAGATGATGGTGGTGATTAGTTGCTTACAACTTTTGGCTTTCACTTAAGAAAGGAGTAACTTAGTAAGGATAGGACTTTGATTGATCACTTAAGACTTTGGATTGAGCTAGCTTTCTACACCTTGGCACCCTTGCAATCTTGAAGAGTTGGTGATGAAGTACTAAGTGACTTGAGTGGATTTAAACTCAAGAAGATCACTTAAACTTGCTAGAGATTTGATGTAGTAACTTGATCTTTGGAACTTCTAAGCATAAACTTGGAGTTTATAGATCAAATGATGGAGGATATGATGGATTTATGTTATGAACGACCCAATTCAGTATTTTAGGGTTCTTAGGATGTATTTCACTTCCTATTTATAGGAGGGTAAGTTTAGTTAACCATATATTGGGTTAAATATTAACCATGGTTAAGTTAGAACACATGTAATGATCTAAATGAACCATGGTTAGGATGATGCCACCAAAATGATGACTCCCCCCCCCTAAGGTCGGCCATGAAGAGATAAGATGACTTAGGTGGATAGTTTTGATATTATCTTGAGTTTAGAGCATGATTTGGTTCCGTTAAATGCCAACCGTAAGTTGTTAAGCCATAAAACATAAAACCGGGTATCGTAAAAATACGAAACTTGTAGGAATGATGAAACTCATCATTATACTCCATCTAAAAATATAAAATGGGTGATAAGTCTCATTGGGTGCAAAACGCCGCTTAAAGTCGAAATGCGGGTCAAAAACGCGTAATTGCAATTTATCGAAAAGAACAAAATTTTGGAAATGACCGTGAATTTATTTAAAGTAGACTAAAATTAGTCTAAAAGTGATATGAGATGTTAAAATGTGGTTTTAGTCATCGTGGGATAACTTAACAGTATACGTGAAGTTTAAAAGTTACGCGATTTAAGCAAAACTAGAGAACGTACAAGGTTAATTTCTTTATGGTCAACGGAGGAGGGAAATATGTTTGACTTTTCCAAAAATGTAAAAGTTTCTAAATATCTTAGAAAACACAAATGCATGAATGGTTAAGTCGGGTCTAAGTAGAATTGTTTAAAACGTAAGTTTAGTCTCGCATCTGACTGTGGTTTATTTGGTAACATTTTAAAATGAAATCTTAAAAATTCTTCTAATTTATTATGAGTGATCTAAAATTAATCTGATGTGAGAAAAATTGTCGAGTTGATTTTCGTTTATGCTGGATGTTTAAATGGTGTTCCGACCAAAATGAAACTTTAAAACGATGTTTTCTTCATAACTTTTGCGAAAATGATCTAACGATTGTCGAACTCTCAGGATATTACTAAAATAATTTATCTTACGAGAATATGAAATAAAAATTTTACGGGATGAATAGTGAAAGTGAATAGAAAAAGTGAATAGTAACTTTTCAAAAATATGAAAAGTAACCCGAAAAATACTCGTTGTTACATAATCCTAGGGATCCGGCTCTCAGCAGCTATGAAAGGGTAAAAATGGTGTTTCTAAGGTCTAAAACCTATACCATCTTGAGTGTTTCAGTCCTCCTAAGTATCTTAAATGAGGGTGTACTTGAATGATCAAGAGCAATGAGTGATATAGTTAATGATTGCCTTTTTTGGAAGAAAAATGAGACTTTGTGACCACCAATGGATGTTCAAGGATGACACTAAGAATTTTGATGGTGTCAAGTTATAATAAATGATCCTAAAGATCAGATGTGAGCTTGAGATGAAGTTTGAAAAATCCTCAAAAATCAAAAGAATTGAAAGAACTAATTTTTGACTCGTTTTGAGATAAGGATGGCTAGAAACAATTTCCTAAAATTGATCAATATATTCATCTAGGTGTTTTAAGATGTGAAAAACAATGTGTGAGTGTTGAAGCGGAAATATGGTGAGTTTTGATGATTTGATAAATCAAAAGCACTTTGAATGAGATCTTATGTAAGCTATGGGTGAGTTTGAAGCTTTCTCATGCTTAAAGAAGACTTAGTTGGGTTCTAAAATCTTATGTTAGCTAGTGTGAAGTGATCTAGTAAACTATTTTGATGTATGGGAATCTGCATTGCTGATCTGTTGTCACGGATCCCACGGTTCCCTCATGTAACAACCCGCATTTTTCGAGTTACATTTCATATTTTTGAAAAGTTACTATTCACTTTACTATTCACTTTCACTATTCATCCCGTAAAATTTTTAATCCACATTCTCGTAAGATAAATTATTTTAATAATAACCTGAGAGTTCGACCATCGTTAGATCATTTTCGTAGATGTTATTAAGAAAACATCGTTTTAAAGTTTCGTTTTGGACGGTACAACATTTAAACATCACGCGCATAATGAAAATCAACCCCGACAATTTTCCTCGCATCGATAAATTTTAGATCACTCACAATTAATTTGAGAATTTTAAGATTTATTATTTTTATGTTACCAAATAAGCCCAAATACAGAACAAAACAAAACTTACGTTTTAAACAATTCTACTTACATCCGGATTTAACGATTCTCTGACCGTGTTTCTAATATGTTTTGACACTTTTACATTTTTGGAAAATTCAAACATATTTCCTCCTCCTTTGACCATAAAGGAATTAACCTTGTACGTTCTACATTTTTGCTTAAATCGCGTAACTTTAAACTTCACAAATAACTCATTGTTATTCCGCGTATGACGAAAACCACATTTTGACATCTCATATCACTTTTAGACTAATTTTAGTCTACTCTAAATAAATTCACGGTCGTTTCCCGAAATTTCGTTTTTTCCGATAAACTGCGACCACGCGCTTTTGACCCGTATTTCCGCTTTTAAGCGCTTTTTCACCCAATAAGACTTATCACCCATTTTATATTTTTAGATGGAGTATAATGATGAGTTTCATCATTCCTGCAAGTTTCAGATCTTACGACGATACCGGTTTTCGCTTTATGGCTTAACGACTTACGGTTGGCATTTAACGGAACCAAAACTTACTCTAAACTCAAGATATTATCAAAACTTATCATCTAAGCCACCTAGGCACATTGAGACCGACCTAAGGGGGGGGGAGTCATCATATTGGTGGCTTAATCCTAACCATGGTTCATTTAGATGATTACAAGTGTCCTAACCTAACCATGGTTATCATTTAACCCAATATATGGTTAACCAAACTTACCCTCCTATAAATAGGAAGTGAAATACATCATAGACTCCCTCATATACTGATTTTGGTCGTTCATACCCTAAAACATTCACATCTTCCATCATTTGATCTATAAACTCCAAGTTTATGCAAGGAAGTTCCAAAGATCAAGCTACTACATCAAAACTCTAGCAAGTTTAAGTGATCTTCTTGAGTTTAAATCCACTCAATTCACTTAGTACATCATCACCAACTCTTCAAGTTTGCAAGGGTGCCAAGCTGTGGAAAGCTAGCTCAATCCAAAGTCTTACGCGATCAATCAAAGTCCTATCCTTACTAAGTTACTCCTTTCTTATTGAAAGCCAAAAGTTGTAAGCAATTTATCACCACCATCATCTCATCTTTATTATTCATAATATTGACTATTTCATGCTATATATGTAGTTACTATGTTGATTCATGATGTACATATACTCAATCACTTGTTGTAATTCACATATTGTCATAAAAGTAACAAACTAGTAAACTAGTCATATTCTACACATGTGAGACCATTAAAATCAGTAACATATGGACTTTCTAACTTACATAATATGGTAGACAAGATAAAAAGGTAAACATAGCAATTTGAATCACCCGAAACGGACAAACGAGACAAAAGTTATAAGCAAAAGAAGTTAGCGAAACCTAAACGCCAAACCGCCATGTATAAGTCGTTTTTGGTTCATCTTTTAAAAGTGGTACTGCTCAATCATCAAAAGTTAAAACACGAAAGTTGTCCGAACGACGTTTTCCTTCAATAGAAAAGAAGCTCTGACCTTGAAAATGCTTAAACAGGCCATAATCTTTCAAAAACAGAAACTGCCATAAATATAGTCTCACAACTATACTTTTGTCACAACTAAAAGCAAACCAAGAGGCCTAATGGCCATAAGCCAAGACCACGGCTACGGATAAGGTCAAGGATGAGTCTCAAGACCATGGTAGTCAAGACCAAAGTCACGGCAAGACCATGTTTAAAGCCTTAAGGCTTGTTTTGCCAAGACCGTTAACTAAGGTAATCATATTTATGAAACGAAGAGAACTTGTAAAAACATGATAAACTTATTTATATAACAATCTTCACTCAAAACATATATTATATCTACTAAGGGAGCTTCATGTGAGGGTTTCATTTGAATAAAACGTGATCGACGAGTTGTCGGATTTACGATTTAAAGTGTCCTAGCTCTAACGTTCTCGCATTACCTCTGAATTATGATGGCCCGAACGGTAGTACGATATCTATAAACTAAATATGTTTTCACATATTAAAGATATTTCTATAAACATCAAATGATAATTGACTACATCATGATCAACATAGGAATATATATAGGATGGTTTATGTTTTCTTAAACATTATTCCAAACCTAAGTCACAACATTTCATTTTTAGGTTGCACGTAGAAGTCTTCCGACTTATCCATCACATCCGTTAGTACTTAACATCATCAACTCTTGGTGAGTTCATAGCCCCACTTTCTATTACTTAATTGTTTTACAAACCCTTGGGGGGATACATGCTTCATTTTAAACCGAACACATTGCTTTCAAACTATATGCTTATCTGAATGTATTATGTGCACTAAGTACCACTATTGCCAAACTTAAGTCCCTATTATCATGAACCATTAATCACTTGAGGGTGAACGCGAATAATGTGGATAGATCTATTGGGATTGACGAATCCCGTTTGTTTGACCAAGTCCGGTAAACAAACGCACTCTATTTGAAGAACCATAGGTTAATTGGCAAATTACCTATTAGGCAACTGTTTGACCAATGACCTGGCAAACTATTATATCAATTTCTATTGACAAGCTGTTAACGTTTTCGGTATCATGAGCTTAGTGCAATAATATCTGTTTTGTTTTTAACATTATGGGTGTTTAACAACGTAACCCACACAAACATGATGTGTTCAACTGATTTCCTAAACTCTATGAAGTTCACTCAACCTTTGTGTGGACAGTTTTAAGCATGTATTTCAGGTCCATATTGTACGAGGCTGGCACGGAGGAGCACGGATACTCAAGAAGGCTATAAATTTTATTATCATTCGAAAACCAATTTAATGTATTTCGTAAACTTGGAACCATTTGGGACCTCATTTTTGTAAAATCTGATATTTATATAAATCGAATGATAAATCTTTTAAAACGACTCCATTAAAGTTCGTTTTCTATTGTTATGACTGTTGTGCCATGAAGTAACATCCAGTTTGAATTTCGCTGCGTACCACGAAATTGGGGGTGTTACACCTCAAGGGAGGGATCCGTCTAGGCTAATCCTAGGGATCCGGCATCTGCAGATCAGAACCATCACATAAGCAAGTGCAGATTTTGCACCAAGCAATATACACTAATAACCATTAAACTAAACAACGATATAAACATGTCATCACATAAAACATATCATAGACAATGGTAGAAATAATAATATCCAAGTTAACACAAACAAGGGTGCTAAAACATAATCATTCATACACAAATCAAGTGTCTCAAAACCAAGCATGATCCTATAATCTCTTTAGTCAATTCTTTCTTTTCCTCTTTCCCGACTTCGTGACGTGGTAAGCTAGGTTTTGAATCATACCCCTTAATTGTTTGAATTCCTCGGTCTCGTTTGGAATAGTTGGAAGTTGTTGATAGTAATCAAATGGTTCCAATTCGATGTTAGCTATGGGGTCGACATATTCTTCTTCTTCATTTTCTTCCTATTCTCCGTCCAAGGAGTCCGAGAGAGCTTTAGGTTTTCTTCCATTGACCATGAACCGTTTAGGGGGTTGTTTTGTAAGAGGTACCATGACGTGATCGGAAAGGAAATGATCATCGTTGATAGGAGATGGTTTCAATGCACTAACATACTTACAAAGTCGTGTTAGGAGCATACCATATGGAAGTACCATGTTGGAAACTTTGAATACCCCAGCCATTCTCTTCACCATGTAATTGGCGAGATTAAATGCTTTTGGTGGATAAGACAATAAATCATTTTCACGAGACATGCATTTGGATGATCCTTGTTACCAACTAGGCTAATGACGTTTTCCCTAAGAATTTCTTCCCATTTTCTAAACATGGGGTGCATTTCGAAGAGTTCTATTTGAAAAGGATCACGGTGAATGAGCTTTTTGTTTCGGTTGAAACGGGATTGTTCGGTTCTAACCTTGAAGATAGTGTCTCGAACGGTTTCAGGTTCATCAAGAGGAGTATGGTATATTGGTTTGGGATCAAGAGCAAAGGATTGAGTGGAAATTTCCCAATCTTGAGAGTACATACAAATTCCTTCACAAGGAATGCGAAGGATTTGAGCGAATGTGTTGAGGGGTAGAGTGAAGCTTCATTTATTGATGATGAAAGCGATTGAAATGCTATCATCGGTGTTTCGAATGATTCTAATGATTTTGTAGAATTAAAAGATGAAAACCGGACAAATTTGTTCATCAATGTCAAGAAGACAATCAAAGTTGATTGCCGAGAAGACTTGAGGAATGTCGGTATCTTCAAGGAAACATTCCTTGACTACACGACCTTCGTGGATAAGTCATTTTCAAGTCTTTTGAAGACTTTTCGGTCGGTTTTTGACAATCATTCTTTCCGATAGTAATGGGTGAGGTAATGGACGGTATCATGATGGTCTTGTTGAGTGGCTTTAGGCATGGTTGGTCCTAAAAACACAAATATTCCAATTAGGCAAAATTTGTTGAGACGGGTTTATGGTTTTGATTTGTATTAACAATGTTGTGAACACAATGTAATCTGAGTTGAGTGAAAGCCCTTTTTAATGATTAATTTTGAAAACGTTAATTAAATTAATTGATTAGAAATTGAGAAACCATAAACCCTAGGATGAAGATGATGAAAATTAGAACATGTTAGTGTAATTACTTACAATGGTGTTCTTAGAGAAGAGTACTTGAGGATATGGAGTCCTATGAGGATGAAATCACTTCTTGAGCCGTTTTTGTGTTTTGTGGGGAGAGGGAAAATGATCAGTAATGATTTTCAAAAGCGATAAATGTTTCATCCCACAGCTCCCCGGATCCCTTGTATTTGGGATCCGGCTAGTACAACTAAAGGGATCCGCCATCGTGAATGAAAAAAAGGGTTGTTTGGCATTATTTTGTAGTAGGCTATAAACTAGCTTATGGAACAAAAATAGTTTTGAGGTTTCAAATGAAAAGATGTTTTGGTCGACGGGATTTGATAAGTTAATTATCAAGGATCCATTTGTGACGACGACGTTAGTTTGACGAAATCAAGAGGAATACTATTCCCGATGATGAGTAAGTCGGGAAAGTGACGAAAGAGAGACTTTTAAGAGACTAGCAATTATTAAACACTATGATATCAACATAACCATGTAAGCTAGCTAATGAAAAGTAAACATACATCTATGCTCTTGGTTTGGTTTATGAAGACATAATACCAAAAATACTTCATGAGCTCTTAAAGTAATCCTTTGTACTTAGAGTAAGTACGTTGTGATTACTTTTAGATCCTTTCTTGAAGGTTGACTTCATTATTCTTTGAATAGAAATGAAGGTTTTGGAGAGATCCTAGCATGAAGATTTCTTGAAACAAAAATGTGAGAATGATCTATCAATGTCCAACATGAAAGAAAAAAAAAATGTTTTGAAATATTTCCTTCTTTGTAGTTTTCAAATATACACGGATCGTATCAAGTTTTTAAAGTACAACATACTCTAAGAAACTTGGTAACGAAGCTCTGATGCCAATTGTGGAAAACTAGAAGGGGGGGGGGTTGAATAGTTTTACCAATTAAAACTTTGTTTTAAAAACATTTAGATCAACTTATGTCAATCTATTTAGATGTGTATGTTGGATGTTGATAGATAGATATATAAGGAATATAATGAAAGATAAAGAGTAAGAAGCACATAACCACGACACGAGTATTTATAGTGGTTCGGCTACAAGGACACCTTCCTTGCCCTACTCCACTCCCCGAATCACCTACTCGAGAGTTCGTAATCACTATACGACACCAACTCCTTATGGCGGAGAAGCCTTCACAACGTCACATACTCTTTTTTCGGTACTAGGCTAACCACCGAGTTCTTTTCACCAAAGTGAACCACACCTACCACAACGTCGCCTACCCTTTATCCGGTACTAGGCTAAGTACCGAGTTCCATTACAATGGAGGAACTACTACCCAACACTACACAACACCTAATCCCAAAGGAGACCCACTCCTTATTACAAAACATCCTTGAAAATAAAACTATCACTATATGTATAACGATGCACCTCCTCGATTATACGACCTTGGCATTCTTCACTAATGCTACTTGATTTGATTCCTAGGCATCCTTCACCAATGCCCTTGACACAACACTTGGCACCTTTCACTAATGCCTTCGTCTTGACACCTTTAGCATTCTTCACTAATGCTTTTGACACGGACGTAAAGCATCTTTCACTAATGCTTTCGTCTTGACTCTTTCGACATCCTTCACTAATGCCTTCGACACAACACTTCTATGGAGGAAGAAAGAACTATCAACAAGAGAACCTCAGTAGTCTTGATGATGACGAAGTATGGCAACTCATGGACTTGAGCTTGCTCGACTTCAAGAAGTGGTGATCTCGCCTTTAAGAGGAACCTAGAGAATCACACAAAAACAAAATACAAACTACATAGAAAGATCCCTTAGGATCAGTGGTTAGAGAGTTACAATACTTGGGGAAAGTATGTGTGAGAGTAGCAAGCCAAAAGGAAGAAATGGCTCACTATTTATAGAGGAGAAACACTTCCTGTTCCACAGATCCCACGATCAAGGGATCCGTCTAGTGTAATGCTAGGGATCCGTGGGACGCTCCTCTTTTCCCATGGGTTATGGGTTGATCCATGGGTCTTTTATTAGATACAATGTACCTAATGGGTGCAATGTACCTAGTCCAATGGGTATGGGTCAATACCATGGGTTGTAGTTTTTACCCATTTATAATACATACTAGTTATGTATATATTTGCCCAATATGTAAACATTAGTGTTGTACATATGTATTTCTAAATCATAAAATCACTTATACTTATTTTAGTGTTTTATGTGAAAACGTAATTGTGTTAGAGAACTATTGGCTCAAACAATTTACGTATTTTATTTGTTTCGTTAAAATGATTTTACGTTTGTTATCGACAAAACATTAGAAGATCGTAAAATATAAATAAACGTTTTTACGGCTTATTTGTATTAACATTATTGTTGTTGTTATTGTTATTGTTATTGTTATTGTTATTGTTATTATTATTATTATATATTTTTAGTGCGGTTTTTTGGTGGTGTGTTATAAGAATGTTATTGGGAAGTAAGTGTGTGTTGTAAGAATGTTATAGTGTAAAAAGCTAATGTTGTGGTGCTTATAACAGTTATAGGAACTGCAGCTTTCTAATAGTCGAGCCAAAATATACCCTAATGTTATTTTTAGTGCATTTTTGCTACACGACGAAAAATTAGTATTTAAGTAGTATATGTTTTTGTATTTGAGACACACTTACTTATAACAGTTGTGCAACTCTGAACATAAATTGTTTTTGTGAGAAACTCTGAGAGTCATGATGTATTGATGCGTAATGTGGCACATCTTATGTAATAGTTGTGTAATGGTTTTTGATTTATGGAACAATGAAAGAAATTATTAAAGAGAACTAAAAAAAACTTGAAGAAAACACCACAAATTGATAAAACATAATCTTAACGGTTATAGTAAAGTTTACAAAGGTGTCATTAGCCGTAAGATGAAAAACAACACAACATATATGAATGACAAAACATAGAAATGTATTATTATCAATAGTATAACTGATACTTACAACAATGTAGTAACCAAAAATCAATTAAGAAATGTGGTTAAAACTCAAGAACAAAAACAGGAAATCATATGAGGAAAAAATGAAATCGAATTTGTATTCAATGATCACAAATGTAATGAGAACTTGAGAGAGAAAGTGTTTACAATCATTTTAATGAATGAAATGTGATGAAATGGAAATCTATCTCTTTAATATAAAGAAGAAGTAATAAAATACTGATAATTGTTTTTCCCACCTAAAGCAACCAACTTTCAAACGTGTGCATGCCTAGCAAGTGACTTCTTATTTGAGCTTGTACCAATCTATCCTCTTTAAGATTTGACTTTCCACAGTCAAACCTCAAATTCAACATCTTTAACTTCCATTTACATTATGAGCTTGGTCAAATTCAGAAAATCTCTTAATCAAATATGAGTAAAGTTCCTAAGTTGCCTATTCTGCACCACCATTTGACCATTGGACTAACACATAAGCAACATCCTTGTGCAACTTTCCCAATCTTCTATCAATAATGGCCATCAGATATACTGAAAAAATGTCATCAGTGTCACACATTGGAAGAGTACCATTCTTGCTTATATCACCTCTACACATTTTCAGTTGAGATACATGGAACAATGGATGTATCTGACTGCCATCTGGAAGTTGTAATTTGTAAGCCACATTCCCAATTCTTTCCAAAATCTTAAAAGGACCATAATATTCGGCTGACAACTTGTGATAAGGGATCTGTCTTGCTGTCACATGTTTGTAAGGTTGAAGGTTAAAAATGAAATTTCAACGTCTCCACCAATTGCTCTCTTCACTGCGATGTTCCATCCACAGATTCCACTGAGCTTTCACCAGCTAGATAGGGCATGTGGAGTGGTGGTGTTTGGCCATACAACACTTCAAATGGAGTAGTTCTTATGGCAGTGTGGAAATTGGTATTATACTAAAATTCAGCCATGGGCAATCCACTGAGTCCAATATCTTAGCCTTTCTCCTGTCATACATCTTAAGTAGCACTCCAAACATCTATTACTAACTTTTTTTTTGGCCATCTAATTGGGGATGATATGATGTGGACATTTGTAGTTTCACCCTTAGAACTTTAAACATTGATTGCCAAAAATTGCTCAAAAACACTTTGTCCTTGTCACTAACAATAGTGTTTGGAAACCTATGTAGCTTATAGACATTCTCCAAAAACACTTGTGCCACTTGTGCTGCTAAAAGGATGTTGTAAAGGCATGAAATGAGCATACTTGATCAGTCTGTCCACTACTACAAAGATCACTAATTTTCCATGGGATTTTGGTAAGCCTTCTACAATATCAATAGATATATCACTCCATACTCTTTGTTGAATAGCTAATGGTAGTAGTAGACAAGGATAAGCACATCACATTCTCTTATCCACTGTTTGACCATTTTTTCATTCCTTTCCAATAACATATAAAACTTGACTTCTACAAAGTTACCTAAACCGTAGAAATTTCCCCCACTCATTCATCATGAATTTGGGAGAAGATTTGTTTCCTTAACACCTCATTGTTTCCCACAGCCAACTTCCTTTTCCTTTTTAACTGACCATTAGACCAAGTATACTTCCTTGACTGGAAGTTTGGATCTTTAAAGCTTTTAAGTTACTCAGCTAATTTCACATCCTCTGCCGAACTTTCTTCTATTTGTTTAAACCAAATCAGTGGTGACGTTAGTTGCTATCAATGCAAATAATTGACCATGCACCTCTCTTTTTGATAATGCATCAATGATAACATCCAATTATCCTGAATATTAAGTGTCAATTTCCCCCGATAATGCTTGTAATTTATATCATTTATATGGATTTACGCTTGTTTTCCATTATATTCCACTTTCAGGTAAATTACGAGCATTGGAGCTAAAGAGACGCGGAATTGGAGAATTATTAAAGATTTATCATAGTATGCTCACTTTGAAGAAGTTACGGCGTAACTCATCTCTCACATTACGCCGTAACTAAAGCGTAACTCAGAAATCCATCTTATCAGAAGATTACGGCGTAACTCTCCCAAAATATTACGACGTAACTATATTAGGTCAAATGAGGATCCGCGCCGCTGATAACTACGCCGTAGCTCGTGCATAAACTACGGTGTAACCATGGATTATTGAAGATACGGCGTAACCACTTATAAGGTTACGCCGTAACCAGCAGATCTAGTGCAATTTACGAAGAAATAGATGATTACGATGTAACTATTTTATTAGTTACGCCGTAACCAAGATCTGGCCTATAAATACCCCACGATTTCTAGCATTTTAAAGCATCCCATTTCACACACCACAACCAAAGAACGTGGGAAGAAGCCAAAGGCAGGTCTAGAGGAGCATACGGAGCTATCTCCAAGGGAGAAATCACTCCCCTACGATAAACATTAGCATTTTATCTTTTCTTTACTTTCGATTCATGTATTTCATAACATTAAATATTGAATTGATTTGTATGGTTAATATGAGCGGCTTAGCACCTCTTGGTGCTGGCCTAGTTATGGTTCCTTAATTGTTTTGTTTACGTTTACATTACTTCCGTATAATTATTTCTAAGTGTATGCATGCATAGTTTATTGGTAGCTACCCTTGTTTCGGTAGTTTTGAATGGCCGTAGAGGCTAGTTGCTTAGGAGATATGACCAACTGACGACCCTTTCTACTTGTGTGATTTGACCAACTGATCACCTACCATTTGGATGAACTTAAGAATTAGGGGGTGAGTGTTTAAGTTGCTAACGTCCGGGCACTCACTATTATAAGTCTAGCATGTAGCAAAACTTAATGACTCGGCTTAGGGGACCAGGAACAACTGGACTTATGAAGGGGCATCTTTGCTGATAGGTTAGGGCGAATTGACCAAATGCTGTCCTCTCGACTTTGACCCCACCTGAAGTAATTGGAAGTAATTAGACGTAGACATTACTAGCTAGGATGAATAACTAGGTTAACACCACTCTCCTCTATTGATCACAACCTTTGCCTTTAATTGCTTTTCTATGCTTTAGTAGTTTATTAGTTAAATCGATATCAAATCATATTAAAATCTGTGACACCTAGACTTAGTATTAATCCAACACACATAGCTCTTGGGACGACCTCGGTTTTACCGAATACTACACTACACGCGACCGGGTACACTGCCCGTTAGTGCATTAGGGTAGACCATAGGTATAACGAGACATTATAAATATTAAAACCTGGTCAGTAAAACCTGCATCAAGTTTTTGGCGCCGCTGTCGGGGAGTTATATTAGGATTGCTATTAAGTCTTTTATTTTTGTTTGTTTTAAAATTTTCTCAATTTCTCACGATCACTTTTCAAGTTTTCAGGTACCATGGAAGTTGTTAACATTGATGACCTCACTCTTGAGGAATATTTGGCGTTGACGAGAGCAGAACAAGGGCCGGGTCTCATAAGACCGGCAATTGGAGTTGATGTCCGTTTCGAAATTAAAGACCAATTTATGAGGGAGCTTCGTGCTAACCCTTTTTCTGGAAACAAGGACGAAGATGCGTATGAGCACGTTGAAAATGTCCTATACATCGCAAGCCTTTTCAACATTCCGGGTGTGTCTCATGATGCTGTTATGCTAAGGGTATTTCCCATGACTCTTACTGGGCTGCCAGAAGATGGATTGAAAGATTGCCCACAGGCGGTTAATACTTGGGCTCTACTAAAGAAGCACTTCATCCAGAGGTATTGCCCTTCGTCGAAGATTTCTAATCAGCTCTTGGAAATCCATAATTTCAAGCAAGAAGACGATGAAACGTTGTATCAAGCCTGGATAGATATAACAATCTCCTTTACAAATGTCCTACACATGATCTGAACAACCAACAAAAAGTCAACATCTTCTACAAAGGTATCAACATAACTACAAGAAAGATGCTGGACTATCAAGGACCGATCCCTAACATGACTCCTACTTTAGCAATTGAAGCTATTCAAACAATCGCTGATCACTCCCAAAAATGGCACGATGGAGGAAGCAAAAGAAACCAAGGCGGAAGTTTTGACATAATTGCAACCATCGCTAGCAAAATTGAAAATCTAAGTCGAGATATGCTAAAAGTCAGAGAAACCGTTCATGCCATCCAAGTGGGCTGTGAAAGCTGTGGGGGAGGACATCTCACCAAGAATTGTCCTCACGTTAACGAAGAAAACATAATCGAAGAAGCTAAATATGGAGAAAATCGACCGTTTTACGAAGATAATCGGAATAGTAACGGGTATCGTGGAAATTACAACCGTGGGCCTTATGGAGAAAGAAAGCCCAACCTTGAAGAAACCATAAACAAGTTCCTGGAAAATTTAGCCCAGAAGCAAAAAGAACAAGATAAATGGCTAAGGGATTTTCAGGAAAACACAAATAAGAATCTTTCAAGACACGACGAAACCCTAAAAAACCTTGAAGCCATGGTGGAAAAACTCAGTGCAGAAATAGAGATAAGTAACATTGAACCTGGGGGGACCAAACCTATGGTAGTGTGCAATGCCGTTTTTGCTGATAATAATTCGCAAAGTGAGAGTGAGGAGTGCAAATCTACATCATAAAATTTGGGAAAAGCGATTATCGACAAACATGATCAGTTACGCCGTAACTATTTCCCCGAGTTACGGCGTAACTATGTTCCAGAATGTATAACCAGGTCAGAAATCAGTTCCTTTTCAGTTAAAGATATTAGCGCAAACGGGTTAGTTATTCCATGTTCAGTTGGGAATTATGATATCTTGGGGATAGTAGACTTTGGATCTAGCGTAAATATCATGCCACTTTTCATATTCTTGAAACTCAAATTAATCCATCTTTGGAAAACGGATATAGTGATTGAAATGGCGAATAAGACCAGGGCTACTCCGTTAGGAATTACAGGTGGTACTTGTGTCAAGGTCGACAGATTTATCTCTGCCCCCGAATTCGTGGTTATCGACATGGAGAGAAATATAAAAGAACGATTGATTCTTGGTAAACCATTCTTGGACTCATTGGGGCACTATGGCGATAGAATAGAATTCAAATTGGACAAGACTTTGTGCCATGAACCGGATGAAACTATAACAACCAATGACTTACCGCAGGATAAATTGGATTATTCTGATAGGTTTCCTCCTTCATATTTTGGCCATTTACAGGGGACCGAATAAAGTGACGATGACAACAATGAGGAAGAGATCCCACCTTCTGTGCCTAGTTACGTTGTTACGGGAAAACTTCACTGTTGTGCTCTTGATATTTGTTTGATTGATGGGACCAAAGTAACATTGCCTACGTGTTCTCTTTTTAAAAAACGATGCAATGGAGGAGGGCAGCATCTCATTCGAATAATAAAAGAGGCTGCGGAAGTTTGGGTACAAGTTCAAAGACGAACGGTGTATTTTACTCGAAAGTTAAGGACGGTGAATGCAATTCGAAAGTACGAGGGACGGTAGATGCAATTTTGAACAAACCAAAGGGACGATCCGTGTACATACTCTTCTTAAGAGTTTTGAGATTGTGATCGGGTTGACCCACGTAACGTGTTTATACCCGACGTTGGTTTACAGAAGCAGAGAAAGAAAAAAGACAAGATTTGATCGGTGAATCATCAAAAATGGTAAAAGAAATTTGAACCCTTTATGATCATCAAACATAAGTTTATTATATGAAGTAGTAACTAATTGGTTTTTGATAAATAAAGGTTTGCATAGCTTGTTTGTTGCCGCTGTTCCTTGTACCGATTGTAAATCTGTTACCACTCTTGTTTCATGTTATCATGGTATTATTATTATTATTATTTATTCATTACCTTTTACTTATTTTCATACACAAATTAATTTTATTTAATTTTATTATTTCATTGGTGATTTAGGCTAGAGTTTATAGGCTTTTAGGTTGGGAATATCGTAAACCGGAGCGCACACCACTCGCGTGTCCTTATGTTCCTCCTAAGACTACTCAAAATGTAAGTTTTCAATCATTGCTATTCTTCTGATATCTAAATTTGAGCTATCTATATAACTTGTGGGTCATGCGGGGACACGCAACAAAGGTGGCTCGGCTGCTACCAAAAAAAACATATAGTAGCTAGTTTGTCCTGGACACTGAACGTCTTTTATACATGTGATGAAGATAAATCTTAGTAAAAGGTTTAGAAATGTAGCATTTGACACAACACGTTACACACACTTGACAGATAATGTCTTTTCTTTATGAGTTGAGGTTTAGACCCATGAGTTGAAATGCAACCCATTCACGACTGATGGATATTATTGTGGTGTATATTCGCGCCAGTTATCTTCCACCCAACATTACCCTAATCGTCTGCACAATCTGGTAAAGTCTTACAGCAGCCCAAGTTGCCCACCAAAATTAACATATTTCTCATATCTACCTATTCTTGGTGCCCTTAGATATAAGGTTTAAAGTTGTGATTATGCAAATTAAACACACTTGGTGCAAACAAAACCTGAAGTGGCCACGCCAACGTCCCCCAAAAGGGGAGGGCTTTACCCGGTTTGAGTATGTGTGGCAGTGGCCTTAAGCCCTATGGATTACTCGGCCAAAAGGTCGGACACCAGGCTTACTCAGAAAAAAAAAGAAAAAAAAAAAGAAAAAAAGAAGTAAGTTTGAAGAACTTGGTACTTTTCTTATCATAAACACAACTTCGTTCAATCTTTCCTAATAAAATACAATGCCCCTAGTTCATTCTCTTAGTCATTATTTAGATTTACATTTCTTATATTTTTCATATGCTCAAATGCAACGACCTTCTTTTGAAATCGGGATAAACTTATTTATCTTTCTGTTGAAAGTCTAAACTTTTGATAGTTTTATTGGATAACAAAGATGAAGGGTCGATTATATAGATGAGGAAGCAAGCTTTAGGAGGTTAGAAACTGCTTAGGTTAGGTCGGGTTGTTTCAGAGTTCATTTTTTTTTACCAAATGACATTACTTCACTAAATAAGAATATCGAGTTATCTATTTCTGTTACTTACGGTAAGAACTCTAGCAAAAGAATTTGATGGGTTGGGTAACTTCCTTGTTGGTTGACCTCTTTTCCAATTTTTTTTTTTTTTTTTTTAATCATATACCTGTTTGACCCATCAGAGATGAATAATACGGTATATAGTATTGCCACCTTTAATTGGTAGTAAGTGAAACACGACTAGGGATGAACATGGTATTATGGCCTAAATTTCAAATGTTGCGCCTATTTGAATAAAAACATGAAGTGAAAGAACTCTGTTATCTAAGTAATTCGATCTGTAGAATTGTAACCATGATGCCCCTTGCGATTATGGAAAAGTTTAGTGGGCCTTATGTGCTGAGTATATAGTAAACTGATGCTTATCTTTGGTTACTATTTGTTATGATCTATTAGCACAAATTGCAAGAAACCACAATACTGCATGGCTTTGCATATACTTACTTTTTTAAATGGTTCACAAATGTAACAAGGCAAGCTTAGAGGAACTTATAGTGCAGTTGTCCACTGTTTCCGCATGACACCTTTTGCTTGAAACACTACACACCATCGCCACCCTTACGTGAAAACATGTATCAATTGCGGCTCTGCATCTGCTCCTAATATAGCTTTGCCACAACTACCACCTCCCCTTTTCTCTTTCTAAGTTCTGCCCGCTGGCTTTTTGAGTGAGCCCAGTGGGTGAGGGTTATTTTTCCATGAAAACCCTATGGGCCAACATAAGATCATTGCTAAACCCAAAACATTTGGAACAAATTAAGGGCCACAAAATCTTCTTTTAACTTAGATTTTCACTCAGGAACGTATTGGATTATCCATGGTTATAAAGCAAATTCATGACTGGCGTGATTCTTCCCAATATTACCAGTCAAATTTCTAGCAAAGTTAATATGTGGATGCTGATACGAGATGCTAAATAAGCAAGTGACCTGATTAGGGGATGCATATGTAGGTAAACCATTGTTTTTAATGCATCCAACTTCCATGACCTAATACTTGGATGCAATGAAAATGTTGATCACCCATAATAGCAACAGAAAGTTGGATGCATTTTCATTGGATTTGATGGATATCCCTATCAAAGGATATCATCGTCCTTTGACTGTTTGCATCATAGTGATACAAAATAATATTGGCATGTCGGGGTATTTTATCTAGAAAATTAATCTTTTCCTTGACCAGGACAGAAAAACTGCATGATTGTATGTTTAGGCACATTGACAACATGTTACATGTCTTATTGTAGAGTAGGGGGTCGATATGGATAAAAGCTTATAAGCTGAAATTAAGCTATAACAAACACCTCATGAGGTGTCCCTTTTTAATTTAAGTAGTAACCCTGCTATCCTCCACGAGTCGTCGACATCTAAAAAATATACAATGGTGAATTATGAATATGATCAATGACTAGCAGCCCAGGCTTGGGTAATTGAACTATTTTCTCTCGTTGATTAGGACTCTTAGTGTTGACTTTATTTATGTGGGTTAAATTTCTATCTTAATGTGTCAATTAGGTTAGTAGAAACTTTGGTCGTAAAGGAAACGGGTCTATAGTAGCCATAAAGTGTATTTATAATGCATAGATCAACCTTTTAAATTGATATTTTAAAATAATTAGATATTTATGCTTGTAATAGTAATTTTTAATGCACTAATAGTCTATTTAAATATAAGAAAAGATGGGCAAAAATATCGTCTGGTTAACCAACCGACACATTTTGCTGGAACAATGTTATTGTTGGGAGTTGTGTGACTACTAATCTTTTCGCAGATCCTTTACTTGGATGGACATGGGAATCTATAATTCTAGTTGAAGGCATAATCACTGTTATATACGATATATGTCGTAATGCTCTTGCTTTCTCCCCCAAAAATATTATCAACCAATATGGATAGTCTTCATTTTGTCTCACAAACTTCTCTTTGAGTTTAAGTGGATCATGTTTGCCATGTGTTAACAGGTTGCAGGGGAGCATAATCCTGTAGCTGCTGATCTCAATAATAAAACATTGGCAGCAGATAATGGAAAACTTGATTGAAGTTCTATTCTGCGTGCATTCATGGTTTATCAAATCGTGATTGAAACTTCGTAAAGCATGCACTTTAAGGTTTGTTGAAAGTGGGTAATGTAACTTTAGTGTGGATTATGCCAAATTCTGTTTGACAAGTGACTTGTCATGTATATGCTGATGAAGTCTTGCTACTTTCCCATTTTCTGCTTTTGCAACATAGAATAACTTGTCCTAAAGTGAGTAAGATGGAGTAATTGGTTAAATATGTGAACCATGTTTCCAGTGCCCCTTTGGATTTGGCATCTCATTGACAATATTGGGGCAGTAATCCCGACACAAAATAAACGTGTTAAGAGTTAAGGCTAATAAAGTTAGGATATAAAAGGTTATAAAATGGGTGGACACACCTTACCACCATACGAGTAATAAACATGTCATGTTCATGTTGACCTTCTGGGAGGGAGGGGGAGGAAGGAGAGGGGTGGTGGAGGGAGAGGTAGTGTCACTTCTGGTGACAATCTCCTCACATATTTCGACAATTTAGTGACCGTTTGGCAACATATTACACTGCAACGACATTATTTAACTTTGTTCATATCTTGCAAGTTTATATTTATTCATAGTGTGATTTTTCCACAAAATCGTACAATGTTAAATTAAAAATCGCAAATGTGCAAAAAATGGGTATTTTGATAAAGAGCATTGATTGACATGTGCTTAATTATATGCCTAATCTTATATGGCATCATTCTATGGTGAGAGTAGATGGGTTCGCTTCATCACAAACCAATAAAACATTTCTACATCCTTTTAGGCCTAAAATTAGGCACACATTTAGTCCTCAAAATCATTTTCCTTTGATAAGAACATTGATTGGCATGCCTAATTCAATCTAAATTTATTGAGTATTTTGTGAGTCGTAGTTGAAAAATCTAAATCTGTTGAGTATTTTGTGAAACATAGTTGAATTGCTAGGTGACTCGTGATTCATGTCTGACTCCCAACGAGTCGAGTTGATTTAGGAGTCCGAGTCTAGTAAACAATCACATCCATTAACCTTTCAATGGAATATGCAATAAAACAAAACTATTGATTGAGACACTACAAGTAAGACGACATGAAGTTCTATAATGTAAAAACTGCACAAATTTAACCTTACATATATATTTGATTACAACATTTCCAAATTAAGAAGCATGTATATTCTACTACCTTGTTTGTTTGTTGAAAATTCTGGTCCTTAAAGCTTCCAGTATATGCCAAGTTTGTGCAATATTCCTGAAAGCACTCCCCAAAACGTGATCTCAGCAAATATCACGTATAAAAGTGTACCAACTTTTTCCGAGTTCCAAACGTCAATGAAAACATGATCTTGTATCCAGTTTACCTAAAACGCAGCAGCAATGATTAATATGCGTTATAATGATCAATGTTGCAAAAATCGGTCAACTTGGCCGATTTTCAAAAATCGGTCTAAAAATCGGCTTAGGAAAAAATCGACACTAAGCAGTCAAAAAATCGGCCGATTAATCGGTGAATCGGTCAAAATCGCCGAATCGGTAAAAATCGGCGAATCGGGCAAATCGGTCATTTTAAAATAATAATAATTTAAGATTCTACTTAATTTGGAGATCGTATATTTCATTTATAACGCATAACGAAAGATCATAATCGAATTTGAGCCTTTTATTGGGTTTGGAAATATAGCGAGCTTGGAATCGGTTAAGATTTTTAGTTTGGTCTCGTAAATACCAAAAATTAAAGGAAATGCCAATCCGATTAATCACCGATTAATCCCGACTTGACCGATTACTCGCTGCAGGGTGGTCGACCGCCCGACTACCGATTCACGATTTTTGCAACATTGATAATGATTTTGGTTCTTATTAACAATTATTTATCTTATCCAAAGAATGTAGTTTAATGGTAATTTTACCAGATTGTTTTCTTGATTCTTGTAGTACCACCCATTTATGAACCCTGCTAGAATACCTTGTGCTCCCAGTACAAAAACCAACATCGCGTTCATTCCAATCCATTCAAAGAGCAAAAAGGGAGTTCGTTGTCCCCATACATCGATCTTTATAATTTTTCATAACAATTCACAATAAGTATTAAAAAAATTCACATTTTAGATTTAAGAAAGAACGAAAGAAAAACAAATAGCTCTACTTGTATGCTTATAATAGTTATAATGGATGGCTGTTGCTCCACCACTATCACATAGCACAAGTTTACTTCCCATGTTTTCTAGCTTTTTGGTAGAAATTCTCGTTTCGACCCATTTACAACTAAGTGGGTTGTTTTGGACCATTTGGTCAAAAGGTATGATAATTAACTCTAGCCCTCGGGCACTTGTCAAATGATTCGAACAATGGTCAAAAGTTAATCAAGTACATTTTGCTGTTCTAAATGATTTTATTCAAGTTATAAGATTATTACTCCGTATGTTAACAGTAAATATTGCTTTTCACTCATTCTTAACATGCCCGAGTCCCTGACCAACCCATTTTATAAGGATAAATAATTTTCTTTACCAGGATGTAGAAAGCTGAAAACACTATTCCAGCTGCCCCCGCTGTGAAACAAACGTAGCTGAAACTATAGAGTTGCTTGTTTATAGGAATCGCTACACAGAAATCGAAAGGTCAAGTTAGAACAGAAAATGGATCAAATATATATAAATTCAAAAAAATATATACCATCAGAAAAGTGAAGAACAATTGCTATGACCAACAAGCCAAGGGCCATTGAAACCCATTGTTTCAGCCTCTCTCCATGACCCTTGAAGTGGATCAAGACATGTCCATAATGAATGCCAATAACACCAGATATAATAGCTGAGATTGAACTGATCATTCACAAAATACTCAGATTATTAGTATCAAAGCATCTGGTATATTCCATTAAATTATTATAAATCAATGAGTCCAACAATTTGTGTTTAGTTACCTTAATAGGCCTTCTGGTTCAAAGGGAGCACGACACCAACTGGGGGCGTCTGGACGGAGATCACCAGCTTCTGGAGAGGCAAGAGTGCAAGCCTGTAATTTAAAGAAACTCAAAAATGTTAATGAACTTTTGATAAACAAGTCTTAACATTTGTGGCTGAGCTATTTTTGTGTTTGCGAACCTTTAATCGAATCCAAACAGGTTGGCCGTAAAGATGATTGATGCCCCATACTTCTCTATCTACATAACCAACCGCGTTACAAGCAGGACCCAGATGCCCTCTCATACCACATTCAACCTGAAACCACATTTACACAGAAACATATTAATTTGATTCTAGATCTATGCATTGTGTTTTACAAGTATTAAGTAAAATGTAGGATTCAAACATACAGTGAAACTCTCTGATACCCCATCTATGTCTGTAGTAAAACTCCAATCGGGAACATATAGAAAGAATGTGGTAATCATGTAAATAAGAAAAGCGACGAGGCCTCCAAACCTATATCAAACAAAAAGAAAATGTTAAAATGCATGCCCGTGAAGAAATTTATTTAGTTTTGGTGAAAACTTACCATTGCCATCGATAAGCTGAGAAAATGGAGAAATGACCAGGCTCTAGAACTGTTGGTCTGAGCTTTGTGGTTAAAGTTTCAATTAGAGCTACAAAAAAGTACACCAATGCTATTCTCTGCAAAATCGGCGACATTACACTAATATTGTAATTGTCATCCTTGCGTCATGGTATATAAATAATAGTAGGTAATAATTGTTAGTATATATACCTGAAGGATCCCACACCATCTAATTATCTTCATGTCAACTCCATAAACCAACTCATAAGGTGCATGGGAGTACCCTCCTGCACAAATAATTCATCTGGTTGATACATAAGGATCGAGATTATTGTACTTTGCATTTTTATTCACTTAGCTTACTGTAGTACAGTACATTTTAAGTTCACTTAATTCACAATCTATATAGATCATTTCATTTCAATTCATAATTAATCTACCTTGCAATATAAGGCCCCAAAACAACATCTTCAATGTTCTTATGATAATCTTTCTAATTGCATACTTCATATTTGGAACCCTCTGCATGCAAAGACCATCATAATTTGTTAAGATTTTACACATATTAAACAAAAACAAGTTGGTGTAGTAAGCAGAGAGATATGATGTACCTTGAGAGCTAAGGCAATCGCGACACCAACAATGAAGAGAAAGAACGGCATCACAAAATCAGCCAACGTGCACCCATTCCATGGTGAATGATCAATGCGCTCGTATACTCCTCCCGCATCATCTACTAATATCATTAGCTGGAACAACCCCAACGATGTACTTTTAATTAGTGTTTATTTTTATTGTTTAAAATTCTCATTACAATATGTCAATATATAATGGTTACAGAATTCACAAATATGCATTTTAATTCCAACTTACTACTATGGTTAGACCTCTAAATGCATCCAACGTCGCAATCCTCTTACTCTTTCCCTTCACCAACATTGGTTTTTCTCCGCCTTTCGTCGCCTCATCTTCTTTTCTTGCCATTTCACTATCTTCTTCTCGTTGCTCCACAACAACCATAGCTTCCGGTTTCCGAGCCACACTCGGAATGCCTTCTTCCAATCTCTTAGGATCTTCCATAATCATTAATAAACTATTTTTTTTTCTTTTCTTTTCTAATCCTCACTTAATTACTTTCCTTCTTTGCGTGCGCAGGCAGGCACACATATATACTACATGATCTACATATGTTAACTACAACGACATAAAAGTATTCGGGTTGCTATGTAAGCCGGCTGTATTAGTGGTCTAATATTTCGACATGTTTGTTAAAAAACAAAGAAGAAGTCCAAAAATGTTATTCGATAGTTAACAAGTAACAGACAAGTACAACTGTACAAGTAACGTTTCTCATTGGTTAAATCATTTAAAAAATTAGTTGGATACCTGTTTTGGAGTCGTGTATGTATTACTGTTGATAGTTGGGGCTGCATTACGTAGTTATTTATGAACATTGGACACATACGTTTGACATTTGTTTTAGTTAGTTTTGTTCTTATCTAAGCTGTCCACTTAATTAACAACTGATCAAACATTATTATATATTAAGATTAAAAAAAGAAGGAAACTTTTGCCGCTCATATAAATTTAATAATATTGGTTTCCACAATGTCAAAAGCTAGCCTTATTTAATGAGTAGAAAACAATAATAGAGTTCACAAGAATGAGCATTTGCATTATTATCCAGTATAACGAACTTGATTCTTGGGGATATGATGACAAAGGTTTTTATCATAAAAAGAATGTTACATCCAAACAAGCCCCTTTTAGGAATTATGTATACTTCGGGTCAGATATCGAGTCTCTTTCTACGTTTGGATGGAAACAACTATAAGAGCTGATACATAATGATGTTTGCAAATTTTGATTAATGCCGGTACACTTTCTGGCTCGCAACTGATCAAACGGGCGGAGGCTCTCTATTTGCTTGCAATGCCGGCATTACCAGTTCAAGACCCATTCGTTAGAGTAATGGCAAACAATAACCTTATCACCACTGACCATTGTGACCCTTTTCTTTGAATGACAAACTCTCACACCTATTTACGACGTATCTTGTCTAAACCCACTACCACTTGGTTAATATGCATTTTTAATGCACCTTAGATCCTACTAGTCCACACTTCTCTCATAAGGGGTGTTACTGAACCAGACTAAGATATTGCAAATCGCACACAAATGTCATTCAACAAACATTAAAAAAAGGACAGGAAAAAAAAGAAGACAAAGATGAAGATGAAGAACCCCAATAATATCTTAACAGGTTCAAGACCAAATATCTATCCATCCAAGTGAAATGACACCAAAGTTGCTGGAAATGTGGTTGCTTAAAGGACTGTCACCTATAAAGATATGTACAAGTGTAGTTTACCATTTTCAATCCACCATTTGAACTTGGTAAACTAAATTTAAGTTGATGTTCTCAAAACAAAATACAGTGCCATTTAATACAGCATGCCCCATGCTTTGATAATCAGGAATAGCTTAGTACACAGAGGTAGCTCCTTAGGAATAAGAATATAGTGGTGTATCACCTGCCTACCTAGTGAGGAGATTCTGATTCCATTCTTAAACTTGCTCTGGAAAGCATTAAAGATAAATAGCCTGGCTAACAAAAGGGCAATTAAAACGATAAAAGCAAGAGAAACATCAATCCACACACACAAAAAAATTATAATAAACAAATACTGCTTAAACAAGGGGGGCAGTATAGAAGCAGACTCGCGATAGATTACATGGTAGGGTTGGGTATCAGGTCAAAATGGGCTACTTATTCATACGGGTAAGGTTGAGTTGACCCAACACAAATTACGGGTAAGAAACAACATACCCAAATCGACTCATTCGTAGGTAAATGTGTTGAGATCACCACCTCTAACAGTAATCCAATGATGCATCAGCGTTTTTTGCGAGATGACATCATGTAGGCTACCTTTCAACAAACTTTGACATCACATAGGCTACCTCGTCTACCCATTTCAATGTACACCTTTGGGCGTCTTTCAACCACAATGACCTCAACCCATTTGACCAATTCCCTAATAAATTAACTTTTTAAATTCTACCAATTTGACGCATCATAAAACAAACATACCCGAAACTACTCATTCACAGGTGAATCTGCTGCAACTATGACCTTTAATTGAAATCCAATAGTGTCCGTGTTGTGCGCACGATGAACTTTTTACTAAAGCACTACACATTAGGGTGCCTCAGACACTAATTTCAGTATAAATATTATAATATGATATATACACAATCACACCTTATCAGAGATCCCACTAACAAATTTATGCAGCTATCTGTAAAACATTTGCCCAGGACATTACTAGCAATGTCTGTATGGAGAAAAGAATTTTGTCCATACGTTTTACTCCTTGATGGGTTAATCCTTTTCATTTGTTTCTTGATTTTGGTTGCATCTATACAAGACATTCTAAGAAACTAACTTTTCCATGTAGGAAAAAGAAAACTACTATTTCCTATAGGATCAACCCTGTCACTTACTAACCTATCAAAAATAACTATACACAATATTCATTCACGAAGAAAGAATATTAATGTACGCTCTTTCCCAACTTGCGCATTGTGACGAGGTATAAACAGAAGTAATTGACAATATTTATGACAAAAAATATCCTTTCATTTCATGTTCTAACACCAGCCAGTCATGATGACCATTGCCATCAATGAATCAATCATGAGGAACAAGCACCTTACATACAGATAATTAACCCAAAAATAACAAAATTAGGCCAGCTGTTATTTTACAGTTACAGTTGTTACAGGAGGCAACTTGTTTTCGTGCTTCTTAGAGAATCTTGCGCTAGACATGCTAAATAGCTTGTTAATCGACATACCTTGTTCACCTGAGAGTTTACCACTAGCTTCAAACCTATGTTTGATCCTCGCATCAAATCCATAACCAAGAAAAGCAGGAAAAGCCAACGTTTCTTTGACTTCATAGCCCATCTCCTCAGTTAGATAATCCAGCTTTTGTCTCATTGATTTATGATTGTATTGCAACACCTGCGGATGCTTCTTCCCCATTGCAAGAATTTCTTCATAAGTCAACCCGTAATTCAAGAACAAGCTAATCACTTCCTGCATATTCTTACAACTAGTTCTGCACACCCATCCCATTGCAAAACCCAACTCTTTTGTTCTATATTCATACCCAATCTTCACCAACAAAACCAATTTATATGCAAGGTTATCTTCAAATGACAAGCTCAGAAAAAGAGGGGCTTTTATTAAGAGTTTATAGATATCATTGGAACTAAACCCACATTCTTTAAGAAACTCAATTCTAGGTTGTAGTTTCCTCTCTCGACTAGCACTAAACAAACTCGGATAAATAAGTATAATCTTAAATATCTCTTCATCGGTTAACCCCGCAACTGATCTAAAAAACTCAACATGATTAGTGTAGTGCTCCACCGTGTAAGCTAATATGAAAGGCAGCTTAAGCAAAACAGTAGTTGTAGCAGCATCATCTCCGCCACTCATATTTAAAAGAAACTCAATCCTTGGGACCAACTGTGAATCAAGATCAAAATTCAAAATGGTGGGACGACGGAGTATCAATTCAACACCACCAAACCTGTTCAAGTATGCCATCATTCTTTCAATATCTTCAGATGACTTGAAGCACAATGCCTTTGTTAAATTCACATTGTTTAGTACATGAGCAAGCCTCTCCATTGGAATGCCAAGATCCACCAGCAATCGAACCTTGGCTTCAAAACCCGACAAAAGCTTTGGGTCTGTAAGAATAAGAAGGCGTGCAAGCTGAGGAGCCTCAATCATACCTTTTAGATCATCATGGGAGAGAAAGCATATCATCGAATGAATATCTTTGGATATCAGAACATCGGGTCTTTTTTTGACCAGTCTAGATAGCATGGAACCATTAATTCCAAGATTCTGAAGACCATGGATTTGTTTGCGTATGGATTCAAAAGGTGCCTGAAGTAAGGCCTGGTGGTTATCGAAAAGAGCTTCTGTTCCTTTCTTGGTTATACCCATTTCAAGGAAGAGCGAAAAGAGTGAAGCTCCTGCATTATATTCAAAAAAACAAAAAGATACAGTATAATTTTAACGGCTAGAAATGAGGGTGTTAGTGATGATAAGTAAAAGATAAAAAGGGCTCTAACCAGCCGTATCAATGTAATGTGTGTCTTGAAGAACGTTACAGTGGAAGCATCCGCTGTGCTTAGAAAGAAGGGGCATTTGAGACTTTTGTATGGTGGGGGGAAATTTCACCGTAGATAACCGACAGCAGGTAGCATTACTGATAGTAAGAGGTGTTGTAACAGAGCAAATAAATCTTTCGCTGCCTCTTATCATAGAAACTGAAGGCAAAAATGCGATTTCCATCTGTATCATACACAACTAGTCAATCAGGTTCCTGTTGATAAAATAACATAGCCCATGGTGATGACGACTTTGTTTGAGTTGTAAGCATCAGCTTCAGATGAGTTTATAAAACGAAAAAATGTTCCAGTTTTTAAAAACACAAGATACTTGGAACAACCCAACTCGACGATTTCTTGTTTCCTTTGTAAACCAAAAAAAAAAAAAATGTTCGAAATTGAAAATACAAAATCATTTGGCAAAAATAGAGGTACCTCCACCAAAAACAATTCCTGGTCTGATTAATATACGTACATATGAAAATAAGCTAAATCCAATTATGATAATCATTTGGGGAAATGTCAGTTCAATTGTACTAATAACAACAACAAAGCACTTACCTGCTGTTGTCGAACAAGGAAAACAAAGGACCGTTTTATTTTCTTATGGCTGGCTGCGATAAAATCTTTTGTTATCTCACTTTTACTTCCCTTGCAAAATTTTGCTAAAAGGGCTTGCAACGCTTTCATCAGCTTTTAATAAGTTTGTCTTATAAAAGACTTTACTCCGTCCTGTCCCGAAATAATACTCAACATCTTCTTGAAAGCTTTTAATAAGTTTGTCTTATAAAAGACTTTACTCCGTCCTGTCCCGAAATAATACTCAACATCTTCTTTTTTTAAGATTAAGATGTCTCAATTTAATTGACCACTAGTCCACTACTAAATATAGATAGGAAAGTTTGACTAAGTTTACTGTTGGCGTATGTTCCGACATACAACTCCCCGGCACATTAGTAAAACGCCTAAGAGCTTAACTATTCGGCCCAACGGCAAAACCGCCCCAAGACTAAGCGCAATCTTAGGATAAAGCATACAGCCAATTTAGACCAAGCAAACCTAGACCAAGATATACCTGGGAGGTTAGACATAACCCCAGCATAATGTATACACCGACATCACCATGTTGTTAGCCTTAATAGTTTTATTAGAAGTGATGGTCATTCACTTTGGAACTTTGTAACGTGTGTTAGATATCGGTAGAATAGTCGGCGAATCGTGGATTGGACTAAGTTTAAATGGATATTAGTTTAGTTAAGCTTGCCTTAATATCCAATCCAATCCATGTCCAAGCCGAAGCCCATAGAAAGCCTTTTAGGTTTTATGTTACTTGTCTTATATAAACCCTCAAAGTCTCATTTGAGGGTGCTTGAGTGTGTGTGTGTGTGTTTTCTTTCAAGTAATACAACTTTATTGTTATCATCTTTCTCTTCTCACATACACGGTTTTAACATCAAGTCACCATCTTTCTCATATTATTTCTACGCTTTGTTTGTGTTTGTGGTTAACGTGTTTCTACGCGTATAGTGATATACGTGTTGGGTTTGTGATAAGGTTGATAAAAGTAAGGTCCTACAATTGGTATCAGACGGAACCAATGAATTGACGGGAATCAAAGTCAGTAAATGGTTGGAGTTATTGGGAATCAGCAGGGATATGCTACTGGATTTCGCATGGGTAATCAGTGGTTCGAATCGTGGTGTCAGTTGGGTCGAATGTTGGGAATAAAGCGGTGGGTAATCGAATGGGAATGTTGCAGCCCGATCGTTGGGAATTATGGAAATGTGAATCCGGTAATCGGGTTACGTGTTATAACCTGTCAAGGATTGGGTCACATGGCAAGGAATTGTCCAACTAAGCCGAAAAAGAAGGATCTTGCGTATCTTCGTAAAGCTATAATGTTGGTACAAAAGGAACAACTGGACTTCAATTGAGTCTTGAGGAACATGACTTTATGGCTATTATGGTTGATTTGGAAGACCTCGAGGAACTCAATGCAACCGCATCTTCATGGCAAATCTTGAGAGACTAAGTACGACACCGATTTCGACGCACCTCCGCCTATGACGCCAACGCAGATGTCGAGGTACCAATCATTGATCCATGCTATAACAATGTCATATTTGATGTGTTTACTCATGACGAACAAAGATTCTCGTGACATCGGCACCTACTTATGATACATACCGGACAATCCGAGTTGTAGCAATATTAACTCGAAACCCGGATGTGGATCCTAGTGGAGGTCGTGTGGCACAAAATCTCGAGACCGATGAGGAAACACGTGCTTATTTTGAATCATTAAACAATAAATGTGGCATTGAAATTGAGAAAGTTAAACGGTCAATCGCGGTTAAGGCCGCGAATGCCAAATTGACCACCGAGCTTGAGAGTTACAAGGAGAACGCAAAGCCTTTGAATTTCGTAAAACAAAGAATCGAATTAGAAATTGGTTATCGAAATTTGGTTTCTAAAGAACAACTTTGCAAATCAAGTATAACACACTTGATGTGAATTTGAACTTAAAAATTAAATCTTTAAACAAGGAAATTTCGATTTAAATAACCAACTTTCTAAACAAAAAGAAATGTTTTCTAATCTTGAAAAGAGAAGAAGCGGTTGATTCTTCGATTTTCAAAACGAGAAGATTCTCTTCTTGATGAAATTCTTGATAAAATGAGAAAATCCAAACTTTGGAAAATTTGCTTTTTAAACGGGTCATTCTCGCTCAAACAATCAAGATGCTTTCTAATCAAGTAAATCCGCGCTTTCATACTAATAATAGAATGGCACTTGGTAACGACCCTTCTTCGCTCCTCAAGAAAGCTCGAAATCTCGAATGTGTTAAACAATGGAAATGTTTTGCATAAACCCATAATTGTTCGTGATTCTCTTGAAACGTTAGAACTATCTCGAGGAGAGTAGATCAAAATGAAACAAAAGAATTCGGAAATCAAACCAATTGATTATAACAAATGGAACAAAATTAACGGAATTACTTTTGTTAATCAAAAAGAAAAGTCAAAGTTTTCCATCACACCAAGTGTTTCAAACAAAGAGTCAACACCTGTTTTAGAATCTGTTTCAAAACTAGTTGTTGTCTCAAATTCTCTTTCGAACATTGAACAAATGTCTTCAAACAATCCTTTTAACACAAGTGATGCGAGAAGTATTTTAGAAAATGGGAAAACTAGAATTGTGGATCTTCAAGACACTGTTAAAACTAAAACCACTATTACACCTAACAACCGGTTCTCTAGTTTTGACATCGAACAAAGAAAGTTTTTGAAACTCAAATTGCCCCTCACCAATGCCATCGGTGCAAGGGTAATTCATTTTGAACAAGCGCTTTTGAAAGAAACATTGACTTTGTCAAGGACCATAAATCCTCGGTAAAGCAAGCTAATGACCGTGTTGAACAAATCAAAGTTTTGGAAAATTTAAATGACTCTCTTCAAGATGTTCGACTACCGATATTATGTCCATTATTTTGCAAACATATTTCATTGAAGATCATGAAAGACTCAGTCTGAGACCTCCAAAATTGTTTCAAAATATGAAAAGCACTGAGAAACTTGAAAAGAAAATGTGTCATATTTTAAACAACTTGATCGAAAAACCGAGGAATGCAAATATGACAAATTGTCGATGAGCGTGCCTACAATGACATAAAAGCGAAAAATGATCTTTTGAGGGCTCATTTGGAATGTCAAAAGGAAAGGCAAGTGGATATTAAGATTACAAAACCATTGACTGCGGAGAAAGCAAATGTTCCCAAACCGGTTTTAAAACCAAAATGTCATTTCAATGCCTCCTCCAAAAGTCAATGAGAAAATGATTTATCCAAAACAATACTCCACCGCCTTGCCTAAACAAAATGTTGATAAAGGAAAAGCGGTTATAGAGAAACCAAAAGTTTTAGCTCTGGCCTTTTAAGATGAGTACCACTAATGCGCCCGCTTCCACATCTAAAACATATGGAACAAACGACATAAGTTTAGAAAAGCACTCTAAAGAGACTAGGAAAGTGAAACCACTTCTCTAAATAAGATTGTGAATCCTAATGAGTGTGCCTTACCTTCTACAGACTAGGAAGCACCTCTAGGAGCAGCAGACTAAAGCCTAAGAGCAATACAAGGAACAATAGAGTCTCGCTTGCCTCTAAGAGTAGTAGCTTGAATAAAGAGAAGAAAGTAGAAGAACACCCTAGGAATTTACCGCTTTGTAATAAGAAAGACATTTCATCGGAATGTAATGAACCTATGAAATCTGCTAAGTTTAATGAATCTATTGAATCTGTTTGTTTAACTTGCAAGAAATCTTTAACTAATGTTCATGATGATTGTGTTTTTAAGAATGAGATTGTTAAGCCTGTTAAGAAGAATGTTCCCAAAAGAACTTATGCTAAAAAAATAGGAAGACTAGTTGCGAGACTTAGGCTTTACACTACTGATAGGGAGCATAATGTTTACTTTAGGGATGACATTTGAAACCCACGGTAGAACTTTCACACTCGAATGGTAGAATGAGTGATATACTGTCTTACCAATAAATAACTTCTATGAGTGTGATCAGATTTTACCTCTAACCCAAAGGAACCAAAATCAAAACGGTTTCCAAAATCTTCTTCTTCGTTATTGGTGTTATCGAAATATGTCTTTGGATCGTCGAATCGGGTTGCTCCAAGCACATGACCGGAATCAAGTCTGCCGATCAATTTCGTCTGAAATTCATGGGAACCGTGACGTTTGGAAATGATCATGTAGCGACTATCATAGGTTATGGAGATCTACCTTTGGAAATTATTTGATCACTCGGGTTTACTATGTCCAAGGGTTGGGACACAATTTGTTCTCGATCAGGCGCCTACGTGATGCGATTTAGAGGTTGCTTTTAGGAAAATGCTTGCTTCGTTAGAAACTTGGATGTCACCGATCTCTTAACGGGAATCGTGATACAAACTTGTATGCTATCGACATCAATCAAATGGCCTCTTCATCACCAATATGTCTTATGACACGAGCATCCGGAACACGGTCCTGGTTGTGGCACAAAGGTTATCCCATCTCAATTTTGACACCATCAACAATCTTGCCAAAGACAACATCGTCAACGGACTTCCAAAGTTCAAATACACCAAGGATCACTTATGTCCATCATGCGAACAAGGAAAAGCAAAAGAGCATCATATAAACCCAAAACCGTACCTAGTTCGAAGCAAAGTTGCATATGTTGCACATGGACTTATGTGGCCCAATAAGAGTTGAAAGCATTAATGGGAAAAAGTATATTCTTGTTATCGCCGATGATTATTCAAGATATACATGGGTTAAGTTTCGAGGTCAAAAGACGAAGCACCGTGCATCATCATCACCTTTCTCAAACGCATTCAAATACTTCTTCAAACTCCGCAGTGGTTGTAAGAATGCACAACGCACGTAATTCACTAATCGTGAGTTAAGAACCTATTTTGAAGATGTTGGAATTACACATCGACATCGGTTGTTAGAACTCCACGTGAGAATGGGGTAGTTGAAAGAAGAAATAGAACTCTTGTGGAAGTCGCCGCACAATGCTAATCTATTCTAGTGCACCGTTATTTCTATGGGTCGATGTTGTTGCCAACGCTTGTTTCACTCGTAACCGATCCCTAATCCATCCTAGATTCAATAAAACCCCATATGAGCTTGTGAACAACAGAAAACCTGATATATCTTACTTTCACGTGTTTGGCGCTTTGTGCTATCCAATGAATGACAAAGAAGATCTTGGAAAATTGAAAGCTAAAGGTGATATTGGAATCTTCATTGGATATTCAGATAACTCGAGGGCATTAAGGGTGTATAACAGGAGAACTAGGAGGATCATGGAGACAATGAATGTGAAATTTGACGAACTTTCACATATGGCTTCGAGAGACTCGCCTAGAACCCGTGACTAAACCCGCAGACTTCGGACACATCGTTCAGACTCGACCTCAAAGAGCTCAATCAACTTCATTTGAAAAACCTAAAGAACAAGAATGGGAGAATTTCTTCGAGTTAATGTTCGATGAATACTATGGTGGAACTTCGACAAATACATCAAACCATCATTTCGCTGCACCCGCTCAAAATCATCCTCCACCACCAACAGAAGATGCATCTACAATGGTCGAAAACAATGCACCAACTCCATCAACATCATCTACATCTACTCCAGCTATTGCACCCGTTCTACCAGCAGTTGATGAGCAAAACCTAAACCAAAACGATGCAACGTCAGATGAAGACTTATTTGAAAACCCGTTTGCCACGGAATCAGCTGAATCATCCTCATGCTTACGAGAACCATCTAACTCGCATACGTTTAACCAACGGTATCCTTCTACTCAAGTGGACAAAAGACCACCCAATTGAACAAGTTATTGGTGAACCTTCAAGGCCAATTCGAGACGAGACGCCAACTTGCCACCGATTGCGACTTATGCATTTACCTTGCTCAATTAGCAATATTGAACCGAAAACATTCGGGAGGCAATGGCGATCCCGCATGGATAGAAGCGATGCAGAGGAACTTATCCAATACCGCCTTCATGACTCTTGGGAAATGGTTCCAAGACCAATTGACATTCGCCATTGATCTCAAATGGTTATGGAAGAACAAAAGGGATGAAGAGATGATCATCATTCGCAACAAAGCTCGCCTTGTGGCCAAAGGATACAAACCGGAAGAAGGGATAGACTTTGAAGAGTCATTCGCGCGGTAGCTAGGCTTGAAGCGATCAGATATTCTTGGCCTATGCACTCACACAAAACATCACGGTTTATCGATGGACATTAAGACCGCTCTTGAATGGAACTCGAAAGAAGAAGTGTACGTGAGTCACCCGTAAGGCTTCGTTGACTTGGAACATCTAGACTACGCCTACAAACTCAAAAAGGCAATCTATGGATTGAAACAAGCTCGAGAGCGTGGTATGACGAATCCTCTTTCCTTATCTAAAACAATTTCACCAAAGGAACAGTTGATCCTACCTTGTTTACACAAAATGCAAAATGACATTTTGATTGTTCAGATTTACGTGGACGACAAGATCTTTGGGTCCACTAATCCGAATCTTTCAAAACATTTTGAAAATCTCATGAAAAGTAAATTTGAAATGTCCATGATGGGAAACTAAAATTCTTTCTTGGTTTACAAATACATCACCCCTCGTGGAATTTTTATAAATCAAGCTAAATACACAACCGAGATTTTAAAAATCATGGTATGGATAATTGTGACTCGGTTGGAACACCAATGGTAACTTCACCAAAATTGGAGCCTATTTGTTTGGGAAACCTATTGATCCAAGAAATATCGGAGCATGATTGGTTCTCTCATGTACCTCACCGCTAGTCGACCGATATTCATTTTGTCGTTTGCTTATTAGCACGGTTTCAAGCAAAGCTCGCCGAATCGCACCTCAAAGAGGTTAAACGGATCTTCGGTACCTAAAGACATCCATTCACATGGGACTTTGATATCCGAAGGAACCGGATTTGATCTAATTACTTTTTCGATGCGGACCACGCAGTGATCAAGTTACGACAAAAGTACATCCGAGGAGCACAATTTTGGGTGAAAAGTTAGTCACCGGTCTTCAAAGAAACAAGATTGCACCGCACTATCAACCGTCAAGCCGAGTATGTGTCTCTATCTGCGTGTTGTGCTCAAGTTCTATGGATGAGAACACAACTCACAGATTATGGCTTTACTTTCGATAAAATACCTATGTATTGTGACTCGAAAAGTGCCATAGCCATATCATGCAATCCTGCTCATCACTCAAAGACTAAGCATATCCGTGTCCGCTACCACTTCATCAAAGAGTACGTCGAAAATGGTGCTGTTGAATTATTCTTCGTGAAGACCGATTACCAACTCACGATCTATTAACTAAAGCCCTTCCAAAAGAAAGGTTTGACTATTTATTTCGATTTAATTGAATGCGAAGCCTAACCCCGAGGAGTTAGAACGCCTTCTCGAATCTTCGTGAAATTGATTTTCCAAAGTCATCAGAAATATTTTTGAAAAACAAAATACAAAATTTGAAAACCAACAAAAGCAAAATATAAAATATAAAACTTTCAAAAAAAAAATCAAAACAATAGAAAATCAAAATCCAAAATATTCTTCTCACGACATGTCTCTCGATAATCGATATTCAGACGTTTCTAGAAATGTCATTCAACAATGATACGGGCATGTACAGATGCTTGAGCGAGAGTTCTTTAATATGTTTTCTAAAACATGTCGCTTCTCAAAATTTCTTCATAAAATGGCTTTCAGATACATCAAGATTTAAACCCGGACTAAAATGATGACTTTTGATTATTTTTTCAAATCAAAACTCGTGCTTTTATAGAAAAATCAAGTGTACGCATCGAGCACTACATTTAAAATGGTGAGAATCATCATCATCTTGAGCACCTTTTCAAGATTGTTCAAAAGATTTTCAAAATCTTTCAAATATTTTGTGCTCAAGATAACTCCTCTAAAACCCTTTAATTGATTATGCTTTATTAAAGGGGAGTATAAAACAAAATGTTCAAAATTCATGCTTAAATCAAATCCGCGTGTCTCCCAAAAGATTCTAAAATGTTGTTTAATCGTTGATATCAAAAATATCACGAATATGCTATTTTTGAGGGGAGGAGACGGATTAAAATGTGATCAAAATCGGTGTTTAAATCTCAAAATGAGCTCGACTCGACGGAACCAATGAATTGACGGAATCAAAGTCAAGAATGTACCATCTCGAGAAACTTTCTATGAACTTGACCAGACGGTAATAATTTCAAGCTAGTTCTCTAGTGATGTAAACGTGTCTCGAATCGGTCTAGCACATTTAAAGTCGATCAATTCAAAAGTGCAAACTCTACCCTCTATGTGCGATTGTCAAAACTTATAAGAACATGTGAAGGAGAGTGTTTCGAAAATATAAAACTCACTTGAGTGTTTCAACATGTTTTCTATCATAAACACTCGAGAGATTTTCAAGAAAAATGGTTTTATGGCAACAATAGGACAGTCATGGAGTTATAAGGTGACTAAGGATAGGAAATTGTCCTATGATCCGCCAGAGTCGGAGGGATCTACCCAAGGACATCACAAATAGTTAGTATTAGAAGTCCTTAGGAATGATTGAAAAAGGAGAAATGTGAGAAAGGAGAAAGAAGGGTTGAAGAATTAAAAGAAAAGTAAAAGAAAGGGTGAAAAGAAATAGCCCTCCATATTCAACCTTAGGCGTAAACCGGGTTCAATACATATGCTACTGGTTGTCACTAGATGACACTGGTATTGAAGACAAAGACGTCATGGACCCAGTGACGCACTGCACTAAACCTTCTAGCCACTCAACTCCTCTTAAAAGGATTTGTTTCATTCTCTTAGAGATTGTTGATATTGAAAAAGGAGACCCTCTCCCTAGTCTCCGCTCAGGAAAACCAAAATGCACTAATTGAGTCTAGAGCCACGAGATTCCTCAAAAGATCTCATAGGAACACATGACATTTCATCGCTTGCTGTTCATCAATAAGGACACAAGTGATATATTCTAGAGTCCTACGCAGGTCTTAGCAATCTGCCAGAACATTTATGAGAAGTTTCACATCCGTGATCTTCATGATTGAATGGAAACTCGCTGTGGTCAACATCATGCCGACGACAACAGATCACTTTGGTAACTCCCGTGGATTACGCTTTAGTGTGTCTCAAACGGTCTACGTGGGGTGATGCTTGGTGTACCTCAACGACTCATCCGAATCAGTAGGTGTATTTGGCACATCGCGTTATCTCACTTGTGGGACTCAGCTCAGAACGACCCTTGTGAGAATTAGAGACGTGTTTTCACACTATGTCGTTAACACCCTCGAAACTCAAACTTGTAAGTGCCGGAATCTGCTTATTACTAACCTGTTTTATGTTTTCTTCTTATGGAAGCTCCGGAGCGGATTGATCGTGCAGATTCTCCACATGCTCATACCAAAAACACATGAAAGTTCTCATCATAATCAAAGGCAACACAAATTTAAAGATGATTCTTCGTCAATGTCAAAGAATCTTCAAAGTGTAAAGACTCGAGAACTACATCATTGGTAACCAAAAGACAAATAGAAGTGTGAGCATGGTGGAGAAAGACGTGGAGACACCTAACCAACAAAGTTGACAACGGCAGACAACCACATTAATTGATCACAAAGCATGAAGGAACAAAGAATCAAAACTATTCTATATCTACACGCAAAGTTCAAGCTCGAGAAAAGTAAAGACCAAATCAAGTGGAGCATCATTTGAATGACCACCCCTTAGGGGGAGATTGTTAGCCTTAATAGTTTTATTAGAAGTGATGGTCATTCACTTTTAGGAACTTTGTAACGTGTGTTAGATATCGAGCTAGAATAGTCAACGGGCTCGTGGATTGGACTAAGCTAAATGGGTATTAGTTTAGTTAAGCTTGCCTTAATATCCAATCCAACCCATGTCCAAGCCCACGAAGCCCATATAAAGCCTTTTAGGTTTTATGTTACTTGTACTATATAAACCCCTCAAAGTCTCATTTGAGGGTGTGCTTGAGTGTGTGTGTGTGTGTGTGTTTTTCTTTCAAGTAATACAACTTTATTGTTATCATCTTTCTCTTCTCACATACACGGTTTTAACATCAAGTCACCATCTTTCTCATCTTATTTCTACGCTTTGTTTGTGTTTGTGGTTAACGTGTTTCTACGCGTATAGTGATATACGTGTTGGGTTTGTGATAAGGTTGATAAAAGTAAGGTCCTACACATGTATAAAAGGAAAGGAATCTTGATCAGAACCACTGACCCTTTCCAGACGGAATCCAAATAGGTCAACTCCCGCCCGAAAGAGTCACTATCGCCCACGTGACCTTCGGGTGAGGACAAAAGCTTCTCACCTATAAAAGGAGCCAAATCACAGCATTCAAGGTTAACTAATTCTTATCCCATTTCATTACATATTACTCTGACATATAACCATACTCATTCTTACGCCGGAGCTTGGTCTAGGATAAAACCTCGCGAGGCTAACGCGTGTTATCTTTGTGTTTACAGATCCAAGGGACCTAATCCAAGAGCTTTGTCAAGGATTAGCCAAGGATTAGCTTGTTCTGTAACTCTGATTTTTACCTCAACAAATTGGCGCCATCCGTGGGACCGCTATTCTAACTACCAAAGCTAGAAAATGGCCGGTCCTACCACCGAAACACCCTCGTGTCCCTCCACCGAATCACCACTCTAAACAACCCCCAACCTAGAAGAACAAATACTAAACCACATATCATCACTAAAGGCCTTAATACAACAACATAACACCCAAGGAAAAGCCCATTACTGCCCATACGGATCGATTTCGCGACGAAACCAAGGACCCCCCGAGCGTAAAAAGAAAAGATCCGAAGGAAAGGTGTCATGGAGGACCCACACAAACCATACAAGGACGCCCCGGATGCCCATTCACGCGGCGGATCGAGAGTTCACGGACCAAGACATGATCTACCTAAGAACATAAAGCTTTACGATGGATCCTCGGACCGGACGATCACGTCAATCGCTTCTCCTGGCACCAATCATGGCGGATGGCCGATGCCGGTATGGTGTTGGATGTTCCAACAAACGTTGGACGGTCCAAGAAGTGCGTGGTTTGAACGACACCCAACGGTAGCATAGACAAATGGGAGGAGCTCGAGAGAGGTTCCCGGAAAGATTCAAGGCTCAGAGAAAGTGTCTCAAAGATCCGATGGAACTCACCAAAATCGTGCGAAGGCTCATGAAACCCTCGCCGAATTCAAGGAAAGGTGGACCGATGAGGCTAGCTATATCCGTGTGTGTGTAAGTAATGCAGATATCCTCATTCATTAACGGAAGCAATGCCCGGAATTGGTAAAACGTTTCCGATGAGTTCCCAAGACAAGAACGGAAACGATGAAAGAGTAGAAGATTTTGTACGCTCGGAAGAAGCCTACAACACCACGGAGCTCCCTAAAGGGAATGGAACCGTAAGTCATACGCAGTAGTCACCGGACCGAACCTCCCGATGGCGAATCTCCCGACAAGCGGAGAGGAGACCAAGAATGTAACAAAATCCGTGAGCAGACAACCCTACTACCCGACAAGAACCGATAACTACAGAGGCGATCACCAGGCGACTACGGAGAAACCATTACAGGAACGATACCCGCCCTATAGATTTGAACCTTCTCTCAAAAGCACCTAAGGAAATTCTAGCAACGGAGCTCCAGCTAAAGCTTCCGCCACCCCTACCTTTGAGAGGGGCACCAAGGAGAGAAAACTTAGATAAATTCTGCGATTATCATGGTGAGAAAGGTCATCTCACCAATGACTGCTACCAACTCAAGGAGCAACTAAGAGTAGCTTTGGAGACATGCAAGTTGGATCATTTATTAAAGGAAGTAAGGCAAAGGGGAAGAAACCCCCTAGAGATACTCAGCCCGGCAGAGGAAGGGTGATAAATATGGTATACGGCGGAGGAAAAGATAGAAAAAGGAAGACCAACAGCCGAGAGGAGGACTGGATGAACGTCCCTATAGCGTTCCCCCTATTCTACCCGGGGACATTTCCGAAGAGCCTTTGATAATCGAAGCAGATGTGGAAGGATACACCGTGAGGAGGGTTTATGTAGACCCAGGAGCAGCTGTGGAAGTAATGTACGAACACTGTTTTCAAAACCTATGTCCGGAAATCAATGCGAAGCTAAGAGAAATGAACACACCACTAGTGGGATTCTCAGGCAAAGCAATAAGACCCCTCGGGAAGATAGAACTAAACGTTTGTTTCGGAAACGATGGCCTATACCGAGCAATAATGACGTTTGCAGTGATAAGGTCCCCCTCCCCGTATAACATTATTCTGGGACGATCAGGAATTAGAGAATTAAGGGCGATCCCCTCAACCATCCACTCTATGATAAAATTCCCAACACCAAGGGGAGTGGTGACCCTGGTTACCACATCAGTTATCATCTCGGAGTGTAGAAGGTTAGAAAAATAGTTCATGACGAAAGGGTCGGAAAGCAAGAGTAAAGAATACCCTTCGGAAGAAGAAGAGTCTAGCAGGAAAACAGAAGAAGTAATGATAAACCCTCTCGCCTCGAGCAAATGGTTACCATCGGGGCAATTTTTCCAAAGAGTGCAAAAGGCGTTAGTGGAACCACCGAAAACAACAAGGATGTATTCAAGATGGCAACCCGCCGATATGACAGAGTCCCTACGAATCATAGAACACAAACTGAATGTCAACGTGAATGACAGGCCAATAGCCCAGAAAAAGAGAACCTTCTCGGCTGAGAAGAACCATGCAATCAATACTGAGGTGGAAGAATGGCTGAAAGCGGGGATAGTTCGGGCAGTAAAATACCCTACATGGATTTCCAACCCGGTTCTAGTAAAGAAGCCGGACGGAACATGGAGAATGTGCATGGACTTCAAAAGCATCAACGCTTCATGGCCAAAGGACTACTACCCACTCCTGGAGATCGACTGGAAAATAGAGTTCGTGATGGGGTACAAGTACAAGTGTTTTCTTGATGCATACAAGGGGTACCACCAAGTTCAGATGGCCAAGGAAGACGAAGAAAAGATAGCCTTCTATACGGAACATGGAACTTTTTGCAACACCAAAATGCCCTTCGGTTTGAGAAACGCCAGAGCAACCTATCAAAGGCTGGTAGACTCAAGCTTCAAGGGGCAAATTGGCAGGAATTTGGAGGTGTACGTTGATGATATGGTGATCAAAAGCGTATGAAGTAGAATTATTAAGCGAGACATGGCGTAAACGCTTGATAACCTCCAAGAATCAACATGAAGCTCAACCCTAAAAAGTGCTCCTTTGGAGTCGAAGAAGGAAAGTTCCTCGGATACGTGGTAACGTCCGAAGGAATAAGGGCCAATCCGAAGAAAACAAAGGCGATAGCCGACATGCAATCGCCCTGAACACTCAAGGAGATGCAGAGCCTCAGCGGGAAGCTAGCAGCCATGAATAGATTCCTATCTCGATCAGCGGAAAAAGCTTTGCCCTTTTTCAACACATTAAAGAACATCACGAAAGACAACCAAAAGGAGTACCGATGGAGCGAACAAGCCGAGGAGGCATTCCAGAAGATGAAGAGCATGATCCTAGAGCTACCTAATTTAACAACCCCGGTAGCAGGGGAAGATCTTTTCGTGTACCTAGCGGCAGCTGAAGAAGCCATAAGCGTTGTGTTTGTTAGGTCACCATATTAGTAACACAAGCATCAATGTAAGAAAGATAGACAAAGGTGATCGGTTGAACAAAACACAAACACTACGCGTAAGAGTATAAGAATAGTTATGCATGAGTAATGAAAGTAATTGAACAACCAACCCTCAAGTGAGGGTATTACAAAGGTATTTATAGGAGAGGGAGCTAGGGCAACACTCCTAGTCCCTTCCTTTCCTTATTGGACTTGGGCCAAGGCTTATGGGCCTTCTACATAAGCCTTAGCTTAATAACTAACATAAAGGCCATATTAAGCTTACTATTACATATGAATCACTAACCCTTGAAATATAGTTTAGGAGTGATTCCAACAATCTCCCCCTAAGTGATAGTGATGAATTAAAGAGTAATAAACATTGTAGGTGTTGATGTAATAGTAGCTTTGACGTCTTCTGACATTCTTCTTTCTTGTGAGAAGGAGTGCCTTGATTCGAACAATCTCCTCAGTGTAGGGATCTTGTAACTTTTGAAGTATTCTGCTTTGACGTCTTTTGATTTCTTTGTTCTTTAGTTCTTTGTTCTTTGTGATGATAGTGATAGTATGTTGTTGTTTTCGCATCGAGTCGTCCGTTCTGCTCAAAGATTCCACGCCTTTCTCCAACATGCTCACACGCCTTTAACGTTGGATTACAAAGTGTTGATGAAGTTCTCTTAGTCTTTAAACTTTGTAGATTCTTTGATTTGACGAGAATCATTCTCGACTTTCGTGTTGCCTTTGAGAGAACTTGCATTAGTGATGATGTTGGTATGAGCATGTGAAGAATCAGCACGATCACCCCTCCGTAGCTTCCATAAGAAGAAAATATACACGGTTAGTAATAAGCGATTCCAAGACTTACAAGTTTGAATTTCGAGGTGTTAACAAAGATAGTGTGAAAACACATCTCTAATTCTCACAAAGGCCGTTCTCGAACTGGAGTCCCACAAGTGAGATAACACGATGTATCAAGTACACCTACAGCTCGGAAGAGTCGTTGAGGTACAATCAAGCATCACCTCATGACAGAGACCGCTTGAGACACACTAAGCATAATCCACGGGAGTTACCAAAGTGACATGCTATCGTGGTGTTTGAAGTTGACCCGGCAGAGTTTCCATTTAATCACCGAGGATCACAAATGTGAACCTCTCATAAATGTTCTCGACAGATTGCTAAGATCTCGTGAAGGACACGATAATATATCACTTATGCTCTTTTTGTTGAACGACAAGCGATGAGTTGTCAAGTGTACCTAAGAGATCTTTGATGAATCTCGTGGCTCTAGACTCAATAGTGCACTTTGGTTTTCCGAGCGGAGACTAGGGAGAGGGTATCCTTCTTCAATACCAAAGAATCTCTAAGAGAAAGTCGATAGTTTACGAGGTTTCCATGTGAGAATGAAACAAGCTCATTGGGAGAAACTTGAGTGGCTAAGAAGGTTTAGTGCATGCGCCACCGGGTCCATGGCGACTTTTAATCTTCAATACCGTGTCACTAAGTGACAACCAAGAGTATATGAATTGAACCTTGTCCGCCCTAAGTTGAATAACTGAGGGCTATTTCTTTTCACCCTTTGCTTTGCATTTCTTTTAATTCTTCAACTCCTTCTTTCTCCGATTCTCATTTCTCCTTTTTATAATCATACCTAAGGACTTCTAAGTACTAACTATTTGTGATGTCCTTGGGTAGATCCCTCCGGCTCTGGCGGATCATAGACGTTATTCCTAACCTTAGTCACCTTATAACCCATGACTAACCTAAGTTGCCATAAAACCATTTCCTTGAAAATCTCTCAAAGTGGTTATGGTTGAAAACATTTTGTACCACCGTAAGAGTTTGATCATTTGCGTAAATACTCCTCCACACGTGCTTAAGTGTTTAGACGTAAATTTGCATGGTGAGAGAAGAGCGCGACTTTTGAATTGATCGACTCAAGATAGACAATTCCCGAGGGACACGGTTACGCTGCATAGTTAAAGAGTTACATTGTCGCCTTTTAGGTGACAACTAGCTCTAATAACTACCTTGAAGGTGTGGACAAACCTCAAAGGTTGTCAAACCTCGTCAAAGTCCATGTCTATTAAGAGTTTCTAATAGGTACAATTTACTTGGATAAGTCTTTGAAGACAAATCTTTTCAATGTATGACTGCTCGATCCCGTCAATTCATGGGTTAAGTCTTTTCACACGACGATTCAATAGCAAATCAACATATTTCTTATCACAATAATTTTCTCCCCTCAAAATGGCATATAAATGTTATTTTGATAACGTTGATATTAAATATGACCATTTCGAGTTTTGTGGGAAGATTATCACGAAGAACAATTTTGTGAACAAAGTTTTTGCAAATACTCCCCTCAACAAGTCATCCTAACTTTTGAGGTTTTGAAAAATGTAAGGGGAAGTACTTGTTCTTTTGAGCAAAACCTTGAAAAGTGAAAAGTTTGATAGGTTTTACTCAAAAGTAAGAAGCTTTCGCTCCTTTTATAGGATTGTGGCACCACGCGCACTACGTGGTCCTTTTATTACAAGAACGGGTTGTACACTGTTATGTGTGCACAAGCCATAGTCAATATAAAATCATACATCCAAATTAATATGAAATTGAAAACAGTTTAAAGGGTACCGGGTAGTCCATCAATCTTTCCAGAATGCTAATGTATGCTGATAGCCCGTGAGAGTAATCTGGGACGACCACCTACGAAGCTCTCCGTAGTTCGAAATGGTCCCTTCAGACAACCTTTCATCTATCTAAGTGATGATCCTCTTAACATCCCGTATGTCCTTAGAATTCCATCGCTTTGGAGACCCAATGCCTTCATGTATCTCCTTTAACCGATAAGCTAAGCCGCCCCTAACCTTCTTCAAGTGTGTGATCCCAAAACTTGTGAATATCTCTACACGCCATCAACGCTATGCGTTGTAGTTCACTACGTAAACTACTCCCAATGGTTTGCCGACGAGTGTATTGTGGAAGTCGGTTGATGTCGGGAAGTTCTAGCCGAGGTCCGTGAAGTTGACACGGGTCCGACACGATTCAACAAAGAAGTTGTAAATCTTCTACACGCCTCGGATCACTATGCTTCGATGAAGATGAGTAAGGACTTGATGTATTCACGTTGAATTTCAATGAGAATTGTCTCATTCTTCCCCGTACCTTGGCAAGATATGGATCTTCAATGTCGTTGAGAGACAAGTTTTGAAAGTCCGCTTCACGTAATTCATAGTCCCTTTCGCCTTGTCTCTTGACCACGATAGTCTTGAGGAAGGTGTAGTCCCATTTAGACGAAAGAGTGACATGCTTAACAAAGAACGATCCCTTTATCACCGCACACTTCATGTGGAGACTTGCGAACTGGCGCTTTTGTAGTAGATTCGCCGACGCTCGCCAATGGTGAATCCAAGACATTGCATCAATATCATACTGCTCCACTGTTGGAAAACATGGGTAGCCTTTTCTTTGATGGCTATGCGGTTGGAGTATATGGGTGCCGGGAACGGAAGTGTAAGTGATGTAGCGTATTTCTTTGAACCATCGCTACTGTAGAAGAAATTCCAAATGTTTGTTGAAGAGTTAGCGAAATGGAATCCTAGGTTGATCCGGTTCACAATTGTTGGTAGAGGTTTAGACCATCGGTGTAGTATGGAGGGTTGTCTCTTTTGGTGAAGTCGATGTTTGCTTGTGGTTGAGCCAATCAATGTTGTTAGACATGGCTCTTGCTATATTGTCAAGGTGATATTCAACTTCAATAGCACTTTCCGAGATGTCTTTGAGTAGTTGAAATGCTTCATTCTTGATTCGTTTCAACTCTGATTTCGTCATCTTCTTCACACGGAACTTCTCTTGCAGAAACTTAGCATGCTCCAACGTACGACCTTCTACCATATCTGGATCATCAGTAAGAGCGGGAGTGGTATCAACAAGTGTAGAGAACCATTCAAACTCGGTGTCATCTTCGTCTAGCCATGAGACGACATCAGCCTTAGGAGACTTCTTCTTCTTCTTTGGCCTTGATGAGGATGATGGTTTCTTTGTTGAACCGGGAGAGGTGGGTTATTGTTGGGGCTCAGGGACTTCCTCATCGTCACCACCAGTATACTCAAAATGATCACCGATTTTCTCTGTCTGGGGTGGTAACTTAGAGTCCCGAGGTTTGTCAGTAGAAGAGCGTGGAGGAGATCGTCTTGTTGTTGGAGTCCTTAGGGGTGGTGGTGGCACATAGGAGGGTTCTCCAGACTTTTTTGGACGTTTAGGTGCAGAGTCCTTATCCGTATCATCGTCATCTCTTGGTCGTTTAGGTTGATCTGCTGATTCCTTGCATGATGATCTGAGTTGATAATCTAGTAGTCCTTCAAAACATTTAGCTTTATCCGAAGTAAAAGTTGCAGATCGTTTGGACATTTGCATCACCAATTTAGCAATTAACCCGCCGTAAAGATCGATTCTTTGGCCATTATATGTTTAACCAATGCGACGATGTTTGGAGTAAGTTGTTTGGAGAATAATTTTCTAGTCACACCAGGGACAGTGTCGAGAAGAAACTTGTGAGTATATTCTCTTGCCGCCTTCTCCATTTCTTTTGGAAATCTCCTTTGATAAACTTCGGATTTGTTCCTTTCATCAACAACTCTTTTATCCCATCTTGAAGAAAGTTGATTCACAATGAGTTGATTTAGCTTTTGTTGGTTACATCCTTCTTCCGTACTTGCTTGTGACTTTAACAATTCTTGTCTTTGCCGAGATATCCAAGAGTCTCTGGCTTTTTACGATTTGGATGTGGATCTCGTTGTTCCTTTGGATAGTGGGGTGAAGAGTGAGAAGATGAATCGATGATGAGGAGTCGTGAGGTGATTCGGGGTCCTTAGGAGGTTCAAGTTTCCTCCTTAGATCGAGTAGGACCGTCAAGAAGATAATCATCATAACTCACTTTGTCATCTTGTCCAGATTTAGCCTTTACTTCACTGAATCCGAGCCTCTTCCTCTCGCTTTGGCTTGAGTGCAGCCTCTTCATCGCCTTTTCTTTCTCGACTTTTCTTTTCGGGTTCCTCAAAGTCATAATCAATAGAATCCTCCAGGGTGTTGTCGTTGTTGCTCGAGAGTGGTGGCACCAGCCCCTTATCGGGTTGATTAACCGCATCGAGTTGGTGTAGATTGACACCACCACTGACCCTCCGGCCACACATTTGTTCTTGTTCAAACTCTTTTGCCTTGTGTTGGAGTCTAATGATTTTGAACTTCTTCTTGTAGTCGGTGTCCGGTGGCTCTTCATCCGAGCTTTCTTCTTCATGCTCAAGCACCGAGTCTTCCTTTGCCTTGGTCGCTTTTTGACCGAAGGTTTAGCCACCGTTGGAGTGACATCGGTTGCGCTTCAGAGTAGGTGACCTCCTAGTCCGATTCGGTTTCATCGTAGCTTTCATCCACTAGCTTTCTTTGCGGTTCGGACTTGGGAATGAGAATAGGAACGGCTTCCTTAGAGGAACTTTCCTTTGAGTGGAGGTTTCCTCTTAGGGAACTTTCTTTGACTCTCGCTTGCAACACTTCCTCGCACCAACTTTACCTTCATCAACCGCTACCGATACCTTTTGTATGAGTAAAGTCGTTTGATTTCATCGAGAGAAGGTGATTTGGCAAAGACAAAGACCTTGTTTCTTTGTTGTTGATTCCTTAACCGATCGTTAGAGTAGGTTCATACAACATGGAGTGATTGTTTGGGTCGCCGAGTCTCAAGGAATATCGGATTTAACCCAAGAGCTCTCGATCGCCAGCTTTGTGTATCCGATGTATGGGATCTTGGTGCCTCGCTGAGGAAAGACATCATGTCATCCCATATCGTAGCTTCAACTTCGATATGTTTCATGTTGACCAAAGCCCAAAAATCAGAGTTCCATGAGCTTGGGATGCTCATAACCACTATCCCGCCCGTAAGCAGATTTTGTGATGATGATGAAGAGGTTCTCTGTACGAGGATATTCTTCATATCGACGTAAGAGTGCTTGGTGATTACCCCGAAGTCATTACAACCGATGTCGATCATGAATTGCGTAACCACCTCTTCGAAGGTGTAGCGTTGTACTCGCTGGTTCAATGACGGGAATGAGGAGAATAGCCCGCAAGTCTGCTTTGGTGTGATGGTGACTTGCTTATGATTGAGAGTCACGATCACGAGATTTTGCCTTTGATCCGCTTCATTGTGTGCCGTAATTGCCGTATGTAGATCTCCGGAATCGTGGCGAGTTGGTGAGCATATTCGATAAGAATGGTTCTTCTAATATCCACCGCTATTAAGCAAGAAGACTCGAGCATGTGAGGGTATCAAAATCAACACGGAGGTTGTTCTTTCCAATCTTCATCTGATAGCCATTAGGAAGATATCGCAATGGTGAGAACATTTGGTGCATCCACATTCTGCATTTGAGCGTCCATATCGTGATCTGAAAGATATTTAGCCAAAAGAACCAACATATCGAAAGACATTATGTTAGTCAATAGATGGTTTTATTGTCTGATTATTGAATGTGATATGTCGATGATTGTTACGATTCCAATGTCACTTGTTTGTCCAATAGTCCAATGACGTCGTGATAAATTTTGTGAGTTGATTAACTTTGAGTTTTAAAGTTCATGTTTTCACTTATTATTCACAACTTGTTTAAACATTTAAGCTTATAGTGACATTATTGGTTTCGTGGCGTTATGATTTAATTATTTACAAGTTTGCACGCGTAACAATTCATAATTAAGGTGAAACTAGGCTTAGGCGAGAAATGACAAGCTTATGCGTAAACAAGAATGATATACGCCAGAACGCAGCTTATGCGTGGGTTCTTGACTTACGCAGAAGAAATATTACGCGAGGAAAAGGGACCTTATCCAGAGAGCTTATGCGTGGCGTGATATATAACCTTACGCGTAAGGCTTACTCAGAAGAGTTGTCACACCTCACGGAGGCGGAAATACGAGGTGTAATCAAGGAACATAAGCACAAGATAATAGAACATACCAACGTTAAGATTAAAAAGAAATAATACGCCATTACAATACTAGTTTAGCCATTATCGGCAAATATATTACAAAGTTTAGTTCCCAAAATATTATGCTCTATTACATAATGATTTGTAGTAACAAGTGAAAACTTCATTATGCAAGACCCGTAGAAAAGCTTACTAACGATCACCGAAATGCATGAGAGAAAACGGGTCAACTATGAAAATAGTTGGTGAGTAAGCATGTTTAGCAAAATAAGATAACTCAGAAAAAAAATATTTTCAAAGCTTTGGTCAACGAAAATAGTCCACAAAGCAAAGGCATTGAATCCACCCGCCCAAGTTCCGCCCATACAAAACTTGCAACCTGTGTATTCACAACCCATTGCACAAAAATATAGCGATGAAGTAGTCAAGTATAAGCGGTCATAATAGTTCACAATATAGTACCACGAATATAATAATTCGTGGATGCTACCGATGAAACCAAATTGTGGGTGCCACTACCCAAAGTTATGTTGGGTGCCTCTTCCCAAAGATATACTGGTGCCTCTTCCCAAAGATATACTGGTGCCTCTTCCCAAAGATATACTCCGAACATAGGAGTCTTTATAGTGATGCTTCAACACGGGAGACTTTAGGTCAAGGACATAACATGTACGGTTCAATAAATTCCAACAAGTCATAAATTGTAATTAAGTTCAAGGATTTGATTCGAGTTCACAAAAGTAAGAATCAATTTAATTCAAGTATGGTTCATGCATTCATTTCAAAATATAGTAAAACGGTAAAAAGGGGATGTGATTACTCACTTGATGAAATGATGCGAAGACAAAAGTGAGTACACTGAAATATAGCGTGAATCTCGAAAATGACCTATTATGAATGATATGATATGTAATGAGTTATGATATAATGTTATGCATGCAATTCATATGTTATTTATACCATTTGCAAATTTTGAAAATATTACTTATCGCCGAAAAATCCTCTTTGACGCCTTGACCATTCTTAAATCACTTTACAAGTTTTTACGCCAAAATGTCATCCCACAATGGTTTTGTAATGATTTATTGTGAAATTAACACTTTTCGTCAGAAATAAAGTCGCCGGAAATTTCATGAAATTGACAAAATGGCTTCAAAACTAGTCGAAATGGTGTCGCCGATCGTTAGGAAGTTTAACTCGACAGCTTTTAGAAAGTTTGTATCAAAATCTAAAAGTTTCAGTTCATGAGTTTTCGCCATCGAGGTCTCGAACATAAAGATAATAAGGGTTAAAGATGGTGATTTTGTCTAATTGTTGTGTAAAAAGTGAGTTTCGCCAATTTTAAGCATCCAGAATAATTTATTAAAACTCCGCTATATAAACGGTTGGTCGCTTTGAAAATATGCTTGGTGATCTTGATTTTATTAGAAGACATTTCGCCCAAAAGTTCCACATCATAGTTAAAACAGCCTTCAACATGGTCGCTTTAGTTACCGTAACACTTGTCTCGTAAAAATAATATAGTTTTTAAAATAATAGTTACGGCAAGTTTATGAAAACGCGCATATCTTAGTCGCTTCAAACCGCTTTCACGATTATATGTCCTTAGCTTCGTATCAAAGTATACTAATATATTTTTGATAAGTCGAATAATTTGTAAAGCTTAAGGCCTGCTTTTGACTCGAATAAAGTAAAATAGTATGTCAAATTTTCAAAAATATATATTTCATCGTCAACTTTAAAAATTCATAACTTCTTCAAGATAACTCCGCTTTAATCCGCTCAAGCCGCCACGGATTCGCTTTTAATGTATATTTTCTAAATATCAAGGCCAAAATTCGTGCTCACTGTCGGATTTTCCAGAAAACAAAATAAGGACAGAACACTTTATATACTTATCGAAAATAGTTTTTCTCGTACTAAACCTATTCCAATCCCTTCAAATCAACTCCAAAGCTAATCTAATCCTACCATACACCTTCTTAGGGTGTCATGGGTTCCTAAACATCATCAAGACCAAAATATACCAAGGGAATAATTATAGGATGACTTTATATATATATAACTCTAAAAATCATGTAAAAATGGTATAAATCAACATAAGTCATGCATGTTTGCACCAAATATAAAGAAATAAATATGAAATGAAGATGAAATATGTAAAATGATAGTAATATACTTACAAGCTATAATGATGAGGTGCAAAGAACCAAGGTTTAACCTAAACACCCTAGGTTTTTATTTCAAAACCTTAATAAGAGTGTAATCTAGATTGTTATAAACTTGTGCTTGAAAAAAAAATGATGATCCCTTGTACACCTTTTAGATGGCCGGTTTTGATGGAGAAGAAACAAAGAGAGAAAGCTTTATCTTGACTTATGAATTATTGTAGTGGATGAATGAATGAAGTAACTTTGTGTACAAATCAAGATATGTAAGAAATTCTTACCAAAACATTTAATGCACCCTCCCC